>VSMD01001309.1:17852-61117 GCA_008750895.1 Mirza zaza | reverse complement strand
GCTCAGGAGTTCAAGACCAGCCTGAGCAAGAACGAGACCCCATCTCTACTATAAATAGAAAGAAATTAATTGGCCAACTAATATATATACAAAAAAATTAGCCGGGCATGGTGGCACATGCCTGTAGTCCCAGCTACTTGGGAGGCTGAGGTAGCAGGATTGCTTGAGCCCAGGAGTTTGAGGTTGCTGTGAGCTAGGCTGACGCCACGGCACTCACTCTAGCCGGGCAATAAAGTGAGACTCTGTCTCAAAAAAAAAAAAAAAAAAAAAAACTAAAATTATTTTAATAAACTGGTCATAAAGTAATTATCTAACCTACTTTGTTTTACTGTAAAACCCCCATTCCAGAAAGGGTCCAGCCCCACACCCCAAAGGAAGGAATGCAAGCTCAGAGAGGCCATCAGAATCTAGACAGAAAGGCCTTGCTGGGTTCCCCCACTCAGCCTGTTAACATTAGATCACACCCTTTTTGTCTAGTCGTATTTCTACACAGCTGTCCACATTTTGAAGAGCAAGAGGAGAGGAGAGATCCATTCTGAGGCCTTGTCAAGACTGAGTGGTTCCTGTAGTCCCAGATACACGGAAGGCTGAGGTGGGAGGACTACTTGAGCCCAGGAGTTTGAGACCACCCTGGGCAACATAGTGAGACCGTGTCTCTAGAAAGAATAATAACAAAAAAAGACTGGGTGAAGGTGGTGGGGTTGAGGGGATATTGCCAAAACTGTGGACAGTCAGAGGGCTGAATGAGGACATTGGGCTCCTGAGAGGACCAGCAATTAGGTGAGGAGTTTTAAGAGGGAACCCAGAGTTGCCAAAGACATTTTATCTGCTGTGAATACTGAATATTTCATGTAGCTAGAGACAGTGCAGATGCTAAAAATATATGCAAGCTCAACAAGAAGGGTGATGCAAGTGGGCTGGTTGTAGTTTCTCCTGGTGACATTAGGATGTCAGTGGCACTTGAAATAAAGTAACTGATCACATCTCACATCTTATGGGACAAGGACAAGTAGCTCTTTCTTTGTCTGGCCTAGGACTGCTGTGAGCGTTTAATCCTGGAAATGAAATGAAAAGGATGCCTTCAACTTTTCAAGACAAGATCTGTACATCTATCTATGTCATTAAGTCCATATAACTTAGTGGGGCATGGCGGGGGTGACGTGGGCTAGGAAGGAAGGGCTGACATTCAGGCGGTCTGTGTGAGGGTGGTGAGATACTGAAAGGAGTGAGGGCTGTCATCCTACCAGCAGCACTGCTGGGCTTGGGGACCTCCAGCCAAGACACGTGGCTCCTGGTCAGAAACTTGAGAGGCAGGACCATCAGGTGCCAGCTGAACTTTTAGCAGACTTGCAGGGTGGCTCTATTAAATAGCAAAGGAGGTGGGATGGATTTCTTCTCCTGACTTGAGATAACATTGGCAATGACTAGAAGGAAGACCAGGGTGATTTTTTCTCTCTCCTTGTTAGGAGTATGGAGAGTGGCTTAGTAAAGGGTGAGATAAGCACATTCTTAATGGAGGGGCAGAAGAGGAAATGTAAATGCCTTTGGTCTACCTGTGCCAGTGGAACCCCTACGTGGGAGGATCTTGAGCTATCCAGGGCAGAACTGTGTGTTCCTTACATAAGTGAGGCGCAGAGCATGGCCAAGGCCGGGTTTCTCCATCATTTATACACAGGAATAATCATGCTAAAATGTGTTTGACAGGCAGACGGGAAGGAGACAAGATATTATATCTGGACAGCCACAAAAGTGTGGGCTGTGTGTGGGAGGTATGTGATAGGTAAGGGAAAAGGAAGGAACCAGCCTGTAGGTATCAAAAGAACTGCCTGGAGTACAGGCAGGTTGTGTGTACATGAGCCTCATGGGTATTTGAGCTCCAGATTCCTCATACCTTTTTGTCCCCCATCACTCCTCCTCGGGAGCTGCCGTATCCTTATGGCACCTGGGACCCTGTAACCCGGAGAGGTGGACATCGTGTGGAGTGGTCATCCCTTGGGACTGTGGAAATAAACAAAGTCCAATTGAATGAAAAATGCAAAGGCTATTTGTTCTTAACTTGCTATAGCAAGGGAGTCAGCGACCCTCACTCGTGTTTGGCAGAGACTGGAAGGCAAGTGGACGAATGGGAATGCTGTACAGTGGCCAAAGGGAAGGTGTCAGGTGTGCCCTGATTGGAGGCAGCTGGCATGGGGAAGCCGCAGGGGAACTGATGAGAAGTGGGGCATGTTTGGCTTTCCCTTGTTTGTCCTAAGTTGGATGTGGGGACAAAAATTAGGGAAGATGTCAGTTATTAATCAAGTCCTGGCCATTTCAGCCTCATTGTTACAGAAGATATTGTTTGACTTCCTGAATTGTCACTAGAGATAGCAATCTGGTTTCCTGCAAGTGTGACTTTTAGCAGGCCGGTTTCCTGGGTTGTTTATTGTAGATAAAGGGGTTGGCTTCCTGGTCAGGCTGCCATAATGGAGGTTGCAAGATTTGTTATGGATGTTGCTGAAAACATACAAGACACTTGCAAAGAAAGTTCCCCTCCCATGATTGCCCTTGGCCCTGGTTCCTCTTGGACACCTGGATCAATGAACAGACACCACATCCTTCAGTCGGAGTACAAGGCGTCTGGCCTACAAATGGAGAGTGAGGGGAGCCATTAAGAACCCACCCACCCATTTTCTAGGAGAAGCATCAGAGTCAGATAAAATGCTTACATTTTGGGAATGAGTAAATCGAGGGAGAAAAAAAAAAAAGAATCCTATGAAAAGTTTTTGTGACCTGCAAGAAGGATATTACAACAAAGAACAGGTGGAGGAAAAATGTCTTTGAAAAAGAGATTTATTGCAGGAAACAAAAGATTTCAGGTAATGTCTCCATTGTTCTTTACATAAAACTCAAGAAAATGTGGTTCTAGGAAATGGAAAGAAAGATGAGATAACAAACAGAAATAAAGATGGAGCTGTTAACAGAATACATATATGAAAAGGAAGGAAGATGAAACAAAAAGGAAAGAATGCTTTGAAATGAAATGCTGGTGGTGATATTTCCACAAAACTAAATATGTTTTACAAGTGGGGATCCCATGGGAAAATCTAGCTTCCAGTTAATGCAGGGAGTTGAAGGAAATAGTAGAAAGATGGACAGTATGGGGAGACTTATTATACAAAAAACTCAATCTGCTGGACACAATAGAAAAGTCTGGGAAAGAAGCAGAAAGAAGTTGAGTCAGGACACGGACACCCTGAGTGGTTTTTCTTGACACAGAAAGATGTATGTTATATTTTGATTGAGTAAAAAACCCTAGTATGTAGAGAGTCTGTGCATCGTGATTCTGTTTTTTATAAGAAACAAACATGTGCATATGTATGTGCATAGAAGAAAGTCTGAAGTTTCACCACAAAATGTTAAGGATGATATAAGAGTGATGGGATTAGAAATGATTATAATTTCCTCTGAATGTTTATATGGGGTTTCTACATTTTCTCCAAGAAATGTGTCTCCCTTAGTTATATAAAAATTCTCTCAAGTTAGAACATTCCATCCTAATTAATGAGGAAGAGAGCAAGGATCGATCACTTCATGTAAAACTACAGCTCACTCAACAACACTTTTAAATTATTGTTTTTACTATCAAGTGCTTTATCCGCAAACACTTAAGGCCATGTCACTGCCCAGATAATTAGTTGGGCAAACAGGCAGCACAAGCTAGGCAGCTCAGCAGGGGCAAGCACCGTGGATTTCGGTTTTCATCCTAACAGAGAGGCCCACCTGTACTCATAGTTCTGCCAGATTGCCTTAATGACAGCCCCGCATCACTTGGTGTCCTGAGAGGATGCATTCCTTCCCACGGGGGTCACAGAATGCTATTCTGATTCTCCAGGGTGTGGGCCCATCCTAGCCTAACTTGCCAAGGACCTGCTCTGAGTCACTCTGTCTTTGATACTAACCATGTGATTGCTACAACTGGAGTTTTTTCTTCTCATCTCCTTCAGCTTGAAGAAAATACCCTCCTACTCACTTCTCCTGCCACCCTGCTCAGGAAAGTCACTATAAAGTTGAACAGATTGTCCATCCTATGTCTGTCATTCTAGGAAACCAAGTGAGCTGGAGTATAGAGCACGGATGGGGCACAGTGGTGCTTTGACTTCTACTCTGATGGATCACCAGGGTGCACAGAACAATTTGCATAGAAAAGGCATCCTGGCGACTTGTGGAACATAGTTAGTCTTGAGGATCTGCCGTCAACTTCCCCATATATTTACATGTACACACACGCAAATAAGTTAAGAACTACAGTGCTCTGCAACTGTTAATTATTTTCTTATCAGATATACTCCTGGCTGACCTTTTGCTTTGATTCTTCTGAGCTCATCAGTGAAGGGCAGATGGGAAGATATCAAAGACAGACATTGGAGCCGCTTGTCCTCTTAAGGAGAGATTTGTGACCAGAGTTTAAGCCTCTTAACAGGGGCAGAGCCTGCACTGTGTTCTTTGTTCCTTAGAGACCATCACCATGCTGCGGAGGGAAGTGACATTTATGGAGCATCTGGCATGTGCCAGGCACTCTAATAACCACTCCCATTCCCAAAGAGCATGTTCAGAGACCTTGGATTACTGGTTTTATTTCTCCAAAATGTTGCATTGCTGTGTCGTTTTAAGGAATAAATGAAATAACAATGTGATTGGAACTGGCACATCTGTGGTAGTTAATCAATAAATGCTAGTTCATTCACAAGCTATTTATTGACAGCTTCCCTTTGCCAGGCACTGTGCTATGATACTTGTTAGTGACAACGCTACCCATGAAGTGCTCATTATGCACTTCATAGGCACACCATGGTTAAAAACATTTCCATGAGCATTAATTCACTTAATCCTCATGGCCACCCTTGGAGGTCGTACTGTCATCATCATCCCCATGTTCAAAGGGGGGATCTGAAGCACTGAGCCTTGATATGACTTGCCTGAGGCTGCACAGCTGGTAAATGGCGGAGCTGGGGTTGGAACCCAAGGCAGTCAGGGCTCTAGACAGAGTCTGTGTTTCCAACCACTACACTGTATTCCCTCTCAGCTATTGTTATCATTCCCCTTCACGGATGAGGAACAGGGGGTTTAGAGAAGTTAAGTAACTTGCCCAGGATCCTATGGCTGGGAAGAAAGTCCGACTCCCAGGTCTGTGTCTTGCTCCTGTTAGGTGCTCTGCTCCATATACATCTGTTTTATAATGGGCCTCCAGCACTGAGTTTGTGAGCTCAGAGTGGGACCCTCTCTCCTCTGCACCCTGATGTCCAGGCACCAGCATGAGTTGCTGCCTGCTGCTCCCAGTAACCCAGAGATGACTTTGGAAGCCTGTGGCTCAAACTGGAAGTCACTGGACATGTCTGATTCTAGGGGCAGGGAAACCTCTGCAGGAGCTCTGGTGCCAGGTAGAGGTCACTGCTTGGGTCAGGCTGGGTGGGAGCAGAGGGGACTGTTCATCCACAGAGAAGCAGGAAGGAGACTGCCTCCTCCCAGACAAGAGAAATGGAGGTCACAGCTGGAGTCACTATGTGGGGGGTGCAAAGAGAGGCTGTAAATTGGCTTTGAACCATGATGTTGGAAGCTGATGGGCCTGGGAGCAATGTGGGATAGAGCAGATGAAAGAGGGAGATGTTCAACAGGAGATCATCAATGAGGACAGCGCTCTTTTGGCTCTCTTTAAAAAATGTCATGGCTATTGTATTATATACATTTCCTCTTCTAGATAGAGTTTTAGGGTCAGTCTATGAGTTTGATAAAAAAATATGATTTTGATTTGAATTGCATTGAACTTATGGACAACAATTTAAGAATAATTGATATTTTTATGATATCAAATCTTTTCCTATATTAATTTTCTATTGCTGCTGAACAAATTACAACAAAATTAGTGACTTAAAATATCACCAATCTATTTTATCTTAGAGTTCTGAAGGTCAGAGTCTGACATGCGTCTCACTGGGCTAAAATCAAGGTATCAGTAGGGCTATGATATTTTTTGGAGGCTCTAGGAGAGAATCTGTTACTGGAATATAGGTAACCTATAGATTTGCTTTTAGTGATTTTGTGTCAGGTTGCTTTGGTGAGCTCCCTTTTTACTTTTATTTGCCAGTTGTTTTCTTTCGATATCTTGAAAGACAATTGTCTGCAAATAATGAAAATAATGACAGTATCTTTTCATGTGCATTCTTTTTGGTCTTACTGCACTGGTCAGGATACTCACACAATGTTATTAATAATAGAGGGCATCCTTGTCTTTTTTCTGACTTTGGTAAACGCTTCTAGTGTTCAACTCAAGTACAATGTTTTCTTTGATTAACAGTAAACTGTCCAGTTCAGGAAGTTTTCATTTTTTGTAGTTTGCTAAAAGCTCCCCCTCTCCTTCCCAAGAATGGGCATTGAATTTCATCAAATTCTCTTTTTGCATCTATTAAGATGCTCATAGAGATTTTCTCCCTTAATCCATTAATGTAACAAATTACATTAACAGTATTCCTAATGTAGGACTGTCTTTATATTGTTCAGTTAAATCATATTTGGTTGTTATATATAATTGTTTTAAATACTGGTAGGTTCAATTTTCTGATGTTTTATAATATTTAGGATTAAAAAAAACTATTCATTAGCAAGAATGACCTATATAATTTTTTTCCTTGCACTTTTCTTGACCAATTTTGGATTCCACATTATGTGAGACCGTGGAATCTTTCCCTTTTCTACAGTCAGATTTCATGGGTAGAGTTTTGAGTAGGGAGTCTCTGATTATACTGCAATGACTGACCTTTCCCCATCAGCAGTTGTCAGGGGCTGATTAGTGGGCTGGCTAGTCTGGTTATCACTGGGGTCCTAACCTTCTTTTGCCTCCCTGCTATGACTTGAAGGGTGACTTTGGGAAATCCTGTTTGAATTAGTGTCCCTGACCTCAGTGGCTCCATCTCATTCTACCCATGGGCCCCCTTTCTCCAATATGTGTGAGAGGCCTTTGTGCACCCTTAGCTGCCCGTCCCTCATGGCTGATGGAGCGGGCGGGGCAGTGTGGTTAAAGTCACAAGGCTCCGTGTCCAGAGGTGAGGCCCAGCAATCCCTACATTATTTATCAATCCAAATCTGCTGTTCCTCAGGGTGGGAGGGGGACAATATATTTTTTTTCACCAAACTCAAACTGCTCTCAGAGCCTGGCATGCCCACCTTGATTCTCCAGATAGCAGCCATCTGTACAAGTCCACACTTCGTTCACCTAATGTTTCTCCTACTGGGGCTCAGGTGTGTTTTTAGAGTTTGTGTATTGTATATAAATTTTTAATATTGTATCTTTATTTTAATGATAATCTAAAAAAATTAATACAAGCATGTTTGGATTATCCAGATGATCCAATTGTGATAGATTCTCCCATATGATTTCAGGGTTCATGTTTGCAACTAAGTTTACCTTCACATTGGTGCTAAGTGAGGCCCCAAAGTGATATTTTTAACTTAAAAGTTGAAATGCTTTCTCCAACTGTGGCCTTAGGCCAGTGGAAAAGTCTCACTCAGGCCTGGACTTTTTCTTTCTTCCAAAGAAATCTACGCATCCCTCAAGTTTGAGCATAACTGCTCTAGATTGCTCTGTCTGAAACTACTCTGTGTGCTGGGTTAGGGGGCTGGCTCTATTTGAATGTCCGTACTCACTGCAATCCCTCACTTACGAAGCTTCTCTGCAGTGTCACCTCCTAGTCCACAAGTGTAATCTGCACAAACAACCAATGCCAACCAGGAGGGAGCCAGAGCCCCTCCCGAGGTTGGCACCGTGGTTTTCCCATGTGTTTCTAGGTTCTGGCTGTAGGGGTCACTGTATGTAAGGTTATAACCAGGTGCCAGCTTTTCACCAGCTTCCTCTGTTAGCTGAAAGGAAACCAGGGCAGCTTGGCGCCGGCTGTTTATCCCATCGGCTCTGTCTAACCCTGCCAAGTGCACAGTGCAGCCGAATGGATCTGACATTGTTGGGACTTTTGCCAGCATTGTCACAGCGAACGGGAGTGTGCCCACTCCCCAAGTCCATTGCTGGGACTAAGGATGCACTCAGACAAATTAGACCCACCCAATTAGACCAAAATTTATTTATAAACTGTCTAGATGGTTATGCATATTAAGAAAATAAAATATTTAAATAAGGCCCAGCAGTTAGATCTCTGTTTTAGACACTTGACATCTTGAAAATTTCTGTTAATAGCTCCAGTTCTTCTGACGCTGCCTGTGAATCCCAACAAAATCCTGTTAGGATCAGAGACCAGGAGGTAGTTAGCATACATGTGAATCTCCCCAAGTCCTTTTTCCTCCTGAAAGTCTGAACAAAGAATAACCTACCACCTTGGCTAGGTTTTTTCTCCTTCTTGGCCTCAGTTTTCCCCACTGAAAATGAGGTTAAATTGGTGTTTCTAAATCTTTCTTTTGTGAGGTGATCCTAAACATCCTAAAACCAACCAAACCAAACTCTTAAAATAATGCAGACAATATTTTTTCTTAAATGTATTTAAGAACATGTAATAAAATAGAAACACACATAAATTGTTGTTATTATGTAATAGTAAGACTCAGGGCTGGGCTCACCAGGTTGAGAGCACGCAGCAAGCACAGGCAGGGATTACCAGCTGATGGTGGAGTCGATGATACTGCTCTGTGTTAGGTCTCTTGTCTTGTAATTATTATACATTTTGGTCATAGATTGTGCTTTTCATTCTTAATGCAATAAAAATGATGTAATTTATCTGATATGTTCACTTCATTATGAGGTAAAATGACCTATGAATAAACTTTGAATCATCTTGTATAACATTTAACTCCCTTGTGAGACCATTTGGGCTGCTTAGTTGAGTCCAAGCGACCTATCAGCATTTTGTTAAGTCATGATGATTTTTTTAAAAGCGTCAAATTTCTTAAGAAAGCACTGAATTCTAGGATCTCTAAAGTTCCTTTTAGGCTGGTGAATCTATACTAATATGGATGCAATTCTGGGAAATAGAGAAGAAGAAAGAAGAGAAGACCCCATCCAGTAGAAATTTAGAGATCTACCAATCAAAGCAAGGGCGTGCGCAGTGGGTGAGAAAAACAGCCAGGTGTGGCAAGGCTTAAATAACCTGAATAGATAGGACTGTTCCTGGAGATATTAGGAAATACTTTGTCTAAAGAGCCTTCCCAGGACTCCTACCATGGCCACACGCACACAAACAGCCACACTGAGACACAGAGACATAGACATATACACATACACAAACATACAGACACACACATGTGCATGTTCGTATACACACACACACACACACACACACGACTCCTCAGAAATACAATCTCCTTTTTATCAAATGAAGGCATTTCCAGCCTTGATTCTTAATTTATAGGAGCCCTGGATGAGCTTTCTTGATAATCAGGGCTGCTTCCAGGTACATCCATGGTTCAGTGGAGACCTCTCAGTATTCTGACCGGTGTAAAGGCCTTTGCACTATAGAGTTAACCTCCATTTTCTAGGGGAATTTTAATTTCAAATACAGCAACAATCCTCCCTGTGGCTCAGTAGATCTCAAACTGGGGAGCTGGGTTAGGATGCAGAGTCTTGGGCCCAATTCCTCTAATACTATAGGTTTGAAAAGTGACCCAGGAATATGCATTGTCACAACTTCCCAAGTGATTCTGATGCAGGAGTTTCACAGAGAAACTTACCATCAAACCTTATTTACTGAGAGAACCAATGCACCAGGTATTATGTTAAAATAGTAAAAATACGCAAGAACCACCTGGAATACCACTTTCTAGGAAATGCCTCCTTTTTTGCTCTCACAGGTAGAGGCCTTTCTGGCCCCTTGCTTTAGATGATAAAGCTAAATGGACCCACCTGTAACTTGCTCACAAGGTACCAGGATTCTCAGCCTCCTTGACTCACTGAGATGATATCAGCCTCAGTGGGGTTTGGTTTTTGTATTAATAGCTTCTGGAATTGCAACAATAGTCTGGCTTCTTAAAACTTGAAAAAAATTTACATGACTCACAGAAACAAATACTACTTGATCCAGCATGCTCATAAACAAACATACACATTTATTGAAAAAATTTTCTCAACAATATCTTTATCATGACATTTTCTACTCTATTCTGTTCTATTCTACTTAATCTTTAAATACACGCTGATTGTGATACACTAGATTGATTTCATGTTCTAGTTACCTACCGTGGCATAATAAATCATCCCAAAACTTAGTGGCTTAAAGCGACAGTAATAATTTCATTGTCTTTCATGTTTTCTGTGGAGCAGGAATTTGGGAGGGGCTGTTCTGACTTAGGTGTCTCTTGTGATTATAGTCAGTACCTGAAGCTGGGAATCAGCCGTCTGCCTTCCTGTGGTCTCTCTGTGTGGTCTCTCAGCTGGGGCTAGTTTGGGCCTCCTCAGGGCTCCAGAGATAAGAACCAGGCAGCAGAGAGTCTAGTCTAGTGGGCCTCATCCAATCAGTTGAAGACCTTCAGAGAAAAGATGGAGATTTCCAGAAAAGGAAGAAATTCTGTCTCCAGACTGCCTTCAGGATCATGCCTGCAACATTAACTTCCGCTGAAATTTCCAGCCTACTGGCCTGACCTGCAGATTTTGGACTTGTAAGCCCCTACAATTTTGTGGGTCAATTCCTTAAAAATCTCTCTTTTTCTCTACACACACACACACACACACACACACACAGACACACACACACACACACACACACCCCTATTGGTTCTGTTTCTCTGGATAACCCAGACTAATACAGAGAGATACACTATATTAATAAATGGGAACAATTGTCCCCCAAATTATACATTTAATACAATTCAAATAAAACTTCCAGTAGGTTTCATAGAATTTGGCAAAGTTAATATTAAAGAGTAAAGGATAAAGAAGAGATAAAATCATTTTGAAGATGAGTATGATGAGGCTATTTGTCCTTACGTTATTAGGACATCATAAAACTGTTGAAATGAAAATTGTGTCACTTTTGTAGAAGGGTGAATTCCCCACTCCCCCCTCAACTTTACTGAGTTATAGTTGGCAGTTAAAAATTACGTATATTTAAGGTGTATAATTTGATGATTTGGTATATGTATACATTGTGAAATATTTACCGTAATCAAGCTAATTAATGTATTCATTACCTCACATAGTTACCTTTTTTTTTTTGGTGTGTGTCACAAGAACACTTAAGATACCCTCTCAGCAAATTTCAAGTATACAATACAATCTTGTTAACTATAGTCACATTGCTGGACAATAGCTCTCTTGAAGTTATTCCTCCTGTATAACTGACATTTTGTATTTTTTGACCAACACCTACCCAACCCCGACCCTCCCAGCCCCTGGTAATCACCATTCCGGTCTCTGTTTCTATGAGCTTGACATTTTTAGATCCCACATATAAGTGAGATCATGCAGTATTTTTCTTTCTATGTCTGGCTTATTTCACTTAGCATAAGGTCCTCCAGGTTTATGCATGTTGTCCGAAAGGAGAGGATTTTCTTCTTTTTTTAAAGGCTGAATAGTATTCCATTGTATGTGTTTGAGATATCTCCCATTTTCTTTTTTTTTATAATTTTAAATTTATATATTTTTTCATAATATTTTTTATTTTCTTTTATTAACCAATGAAAGTATGTGTTTTGCTGAATTTTTTTTAATTTTAATTTTTCCTTATTTATTTATTTTTATTTTTAAGAAGGGTTAGGGGATTGTGAAAAGGTGTGCTCAGTTTCCTTTTTGTTGTTGTTGTTGAGACAATCTCACTCTGCTGCCCTAAGTACAGTGGCATCATCATAGCTCACTGCAGCCTCAAACTCCTGGGCTCACGCCATCCTCCTGCCTCAGCCTCCCAAGTAGCTGGGACGACAGGTGTGCGCCACAACACCTGGCTGTTTTTTTTTTTTTTTCTTTTCTTTTCTTTTTGGTAGAGACAGGGTCTCACTCTTGCTCAGGCTAGTCTTGAACTCCTGACCTCAAGCAATCCTCCCACCTCCGCCTCCGAGAGTGCTAGGATTACAGACATGAGCCACTGCACCTGGCCTCTCCCATTTTCTTTATCCAGTCATTCATCAATGGACAATTAGATTGTTTCGATGTCTTGGCTATTGTGAATAATGCCAAAATGAACATGGGAGTACAGATATACCTTCGAGATATTAATTTCATATCTTTTGGATATATACCCTGGAGTGGGATTGCTGGATCATAAGGTATTTCTATTTTTATTCTTTTAAGAAACCTCCATACTGTTTTCCATAATAGCTATGCCAATTTACAGTCCCACCAACTGTGTATAAGGGTTCCCACTTCTCCACATCCTTGCCAATACTTGTTATCTTTCCTCTTTGATAACAGCCATCCTAAGAGGTGTGAGGTGATATCCCAGTGTTGTTTTGATTTGCATTTTCCTGGTGACTAGTGAAGTTGGGCATCTTTCCACATACCTTTTGGCCATTTGTATGTATTCTTTTGAGAAATGTCTCTTCAGCTTTTTTGTCCATTTTAAAAATCGGTTATTTGTTTTTTTGGGTACGGAGTTGGATGAGTTATTTATATATTTTGAATATTAACCTCTTATCAGATGTACGGTTTGCAAATATTTTCCCCCATTCTACAGGCTGCCTCTGTTTTTTGTTTTTTTTCCTGGCTCTGCAGAAGCTTTTTAGTTTGATGCAATCTCTGTTGTCTATTTTTGCTTTTGTTTCCTGTGCTTCTGGTGTTATACCTTCCAAATCATTGCCCAGGCCAGTGACAAAACCTTTTTTCTGGTGTTTTCTTTTAGTAGTTTTACACCTTCGGGACTTGTGTTTAAGTTTTGAATCCATTTTGTGTTGATTTTTGTATGTGGTGTGAGATAGGGGTCCAGTTTCATTATTCTGCATGTGGGTATCCAGTTTGCCCAACACTATTTATTAAACAGACTGTCCATTCCCCATCATGTGTTCTTGGCACTCTTGTCAAAGATCAGTTGACTATAAGAGGAATGAACTTCTGAGGTCTCTATTAGCATATGAAAACTTGAATGTAACAGTAAAGCCACTGCAAATTATAGGGAACGATGGACTAATTAATAAATGTGCTAAGACCAATGGCTATCTATAGAGAACAAGAAAGTTGAATTTCTATCTCATACCACACACAAAATAAATTTTATATGAATTAAAGCTCAAATGTGGAAAAAAGTATAAAACCTTAAAAAGATACACAGAAGAATATTTTTATGGAGTAGGAATGAATTTCTCAAAGAAAACAAAACTCCCATGAACCATGAAGGGGTATTTGACAATATAAAATTAAAACCTGTCAAATAATAAAAGGCATGATCACCAAAGTGAAAAGACAAGGCACAGACTGAGTGAAGATGTGTGCTATGCATGTAACTGACAAATCATTGGTACCCAGGATATATATGGGTAAACACAAATCAGTAAGTAACAGACAACCCATAGAAAAAAGGGTGAATCATAGAGAAAGAACTGGAATATCTATAAGCTTATGAACATATGCTCAACTGGTCATCAGAGAAAGAAAAGCCCATTAAAACAATGATAACATTTTATAATCATCATGCTGAAAGAAATATTAAGTCTGATATACCAAAGGCTGAGGAGGATGTGGGGAAGTGAGAACTCTTGCAGATTGCTGGTAGGAATGTAAGTTATTTCAACCTTTTTGGAGAATAATTTATCAGTGTCTAAGGGAGTTGAGTATATGCCTTGGGGCCCAGAAATTCTATTCTGGTCTATTTTACACCCTAGAGACATTTTCACACTAGTGCACAAGTAAAGGTGAGTAAGAATGGCTATTGCAATTCCTTTGTAGCTGGGAAGAGTGGACACAATCTAAATGTCCTTCAGCAGGTATGTGCTGTTATTTTCTATGTTTTTTTTTTTGAGACAGAGTCTTACTCTATTGCCGGGGCTAGAGTGCCATGGCATCAGTATAGCTCACAGCAACCTCAAACTCCTGGGCTCGAGCAATCCTTCTTCCTCAGCCTCCCGAGCTAATTTTTTCTCTCTCTATATATATTCTTAGTTGGCTAATTAATTTCTTTCTATTTTTAGTAGAGATGGGGGTCTTGATCTTGCTCAGGCTGGATTCTAACTCCTGACCTTGAGCGATTCTCCCACCTCAGCCTCCCAGAGTGCTAAGATTACAGGCACGCTGGCCCTGTGGTGCTTTCTTTTTGTTTGAAGTGTTTCTTCTCCCTCTCCCCTCCTCCTCTGCTTCCTCCTTTCTTTCTTCCACTGGCAGATCAGGACAGAGTTTTTAATATAAAGCTTTATAGAGATACAATTTACATATCATATAGTTTGCCCCTTTAGAGTGTACAATTCACAGAGTTTTGTAACCATCACCACAATCAACACCTGTTGACCTCTTTTTCTGGGGTGGTGTGGGGGAGGGGTGGGGAGGCTGTTAAAACAACAGAAATTTATTCTTTGACAGTGCTGGAGGCCAGAAATCAGAAATGTAGGTGATGACAAAGTTAGTTCCTTCTGGAGGCCTTGAGGGAGAATCTGCTCGACACTTCTCTGGTGGTTGCCGACAGTCCTTGGCATTCCTTGGCTTATGGCTGCCACTCCAGTCTCTGTATCTCTCTTTGTGTGGCATTCTCCTCTGTGTGTGCCCTCCTCACTTCTTATAAAGACACTAGGCCAGGCACGGTGGCTCATGCCTGTCAGCCTGTAATCCTAGCACTCTGGTAGGCCCAGGCAGGTGGATTGCTCGAGGTCAGGAGTTTGAAACCAGCCTGAGCAAGAGTGAGACCCCGTCTCTACTGAAAATAGAAAGAAATTCATTGGCCAACTAATATATATAGAAAAAATTAGCCAGGCATGGTGGTGCATGCCTGTAGTCCCAGCTACTTGGGAGGCTGAGGCAGCAGGATTGCTTGAGCCCAGGAGTTTGAGGTTGCTGTGAGCTAGGCTGACGCCACGACACTCACTCTAGCCTGGGCAACAAAGTGAGACTTTGTCTCAAAAAAAAAAAAGGACACTAGTCATTGGATTTAGGGTCTGCCCATTTCAGTATGCAAATTAGGACACAATTGAAGCCTCTTTGAGGACAAAAATGATCATGACAAACAAGGACAGAAAAAGGAAAAGGGAAAGAAAGGACAAAAGCAGTTCCCAGATGAAGAAGAAAAGGGAAAAACAAAGAAGAGCAAAGGAGGATGAAAAGACATGAGCTCAAGACCTTATGGAGGCCAGGCGTGGTGGCTCACGCCCGTAATCCTAGCACTCTGGGAGGCCGAGGGTGGTGAATCCTTTGAGTTCAGGAGTTCGAGACCAGCCTGAGCAAGAGTGAGATCCCATCTGTACCATAAATAGAAAGAAATTAGCCAAACAACTGAAATCAGAAAAAAAATTATCTAGGCATGGTGGCGCATGCCTGTAGTCCTAGCTACTCGGGAGGCTGAGGCAGGAGGATCACTTGAGCCCAGGAGTTCGAGGTTGCTGTGAGCTAGACTGACTGACTCTATGGCACTCACTTTAGCCCGGGCAACAGAGTGAGACTCTGCCTCAAAAAAAAAAAAAAAAAAAAAAAGACCTTGTGGAGAGTGAAGCAGGATGCTTCTGGGGTCAGGCTCCTGTAAGTTTGGAATTTCTACCTCTGAGCTTTCCTGAGAGTCCTTTAGCTAAGCAAGAAGGGCAATAAATATCCCTCGTAGTTTTGTAGTAGTTGTTGTTGTTATTGTTGTTAGGGTCTGGCTCTGTCACCAAGTCTGGAGTGCAGTGGTGTCATCATAGCTCACTTTGTCTCAAACTTCTGGGCTCAAGTGATCCTCCTTCCTCAGCCTTCTGAGTAGCTGGGACTACAGGCGGGTGCTACCACATCTGGCTAATTAAAAAAAATTTTTTTTTTGTAGAGACAGGGTCTTACTATGTTGCCCAGGGTGGTCTCAAACTCCTGACCTCAAGCAATCCTTTTGCCTTGGCCTCCCAAAGTGCTAGGATTATAGGTGTGAGACACTGCACCTCGCCCCATTACAAAAGTTTCGAATCAACAGATGAGGCAATTGCAGAGAAAGGACCCAAGAGATTTCTTTTCATTTTCTGTGACCCCTGACTACTCTATAATTATTAATCATTAGTGACTTTAGTACTTAAAAGAGATCTAAAATAATGAATACAAGCCCATGGAAGAATTAGAGAATAATTTTTAAAGTCCTTTAAATGGCCTATTAAAAAATAAAGGATAATTTAGAACTGATGTGTACCAATGCCATGCTTTACAACAGAGACCATTTTTTGTTTTGTTTTGTTTTGTTTTGAGACAGAGTCTCACTCTGTTGCCTGGGCTAGAGTGCCGTGGCATCAGCCTAGCTCACAGCAACCTCAAACTCCTGGGCTCAAGCAATCCTATTGCCTCAGTCTCCCAAGTAGCTGGAACTGCAGGCATGCACCACCATGCACCACCATGCCCGGCTAATTTTTTACATATATATTTTTAGTTGTCCAGCTAATTTCTTTCTTTTTTTTAGTAGAGATGGGGTCTCGCTCTTGCTCAGGCTGGTCTCGAACTCCTGAACTCAAACTCTGCCTCGGCCTTCCAGAGTGCTAAGATTACAGGCATGAGCCACCATGCCCGGACAAGATCATTTATTATAAAGTCGCAAAGATGCTATTGCACTCAGGGGTGCACACTCAGCTGTGAACAAACTCAGAGAAGAGACTTCATGGTAGACTCACAAAAGCCTGGAGAGCAAAAAAAAATGAATCCCACACTTTGCGGAGAGGGGAGAGCCATGGCTGATGCCCATGAAAGAAAGAAAGTCCTATAGCTTTTTTTTTTTTTTTTTTTGAGACAGAGTCTTGCTTTGTTGCCCAGGCTAGAGTGAGTGCCGTGGCGTCAGCCTAGCTCACAGCAACCTCAGACTCCTGGGCTCAAGCGATCCTCCTGCCTCAGCCTCCCGAGTAGTTGGGACTACAGGCATGTGCCACCATGCCCGGCTATTTTTTTTATATATATATATATTAGTTGGCCAATGAATTTCTTTCTACTTTTATAGTAGAGACGGGGTCTTGCTCAGGCTGGTTTTGAACTCCTGACCTTGAGCAATCCGCCCGCCTCGGCCTCCCAGAGTGCTAGGATTACAGGCGTGAGCCACCTCGCCCGGCCAAAAGTCCTATAGCTTATGATGCCAAAGACTGCAAAATTCTCTCTGTGGAAAATAAAAAGAAAGTCAGAGATATGCTCTAAGATAACTGTAAAGCAATAATTTAGAAAGAGAACGGAGGCAGACAGTTCTCTGTCAAAGGGCTCCTGTTAAAGACAGTTAAAGGATCTGGTGGAAAGCTGACCATCAGGCTTGTTTTGTTCAGTTGAGTTTGAAAGAAGACCAGATGGTCAACAACACTGAGACTTCTCCATTCGCAGTATCCAGTGGTAGGAGAACAGGCCACCATCCGGTAAGTCTGGGAATAACAACTCAATAGCTACAGTCTGGAGTGAATATCTTGTGGAGGTTCTAAGAAGACCAAAGGAATTACATTATTACAGTGTTATATTTGAATTATAGACCCTACAATCCATAATTCATACATAGTGTATGATGACTCGACAGTCTGTAATTCTTACATGATATGATATTTGTAACTGTCAGCAAAGATGATTCAGATTTAACTGAACTTATGGGGAAGATTCTGAGCTTCTCAGTAGTTTCAGCATCCCGGTTTTGTTTTTGCCCTGTTTTTGGCATGTCCCAAGATTATCCATATATTATGGCAGGTACTTTACTGGATATTCTAATGAAAGGAGGGCTTTCCAGAATTCTGCAAGAGTTGGAAATGTTATCACCCGAAGATGAAGGTCAGAAAAAGACACTTGATATAGCGAAAGACAAGGAGGCTACAGAATATAGCAGGCCTGTTGTTGTTTAGTAACCAGAATGGATTCACACCACTAAAATTTTGGTGCTCTGGTTGAAGTTTTTCACTCTGAAGAGTTCCAGAAAAAAACTCAGCAAAAGACCAAATTGCTCAAGGACTTCTAGGAAATCCAGAATAAGCCTCTGAGCACCAGGCTTCTTCTCTACATAATGAGTCTCCTACAACCGTCTTACCAAGAGAGACATCTTGAGGAATATGTAACTTAGGAACTTAAAGAACTGGCACAAGTAACTCCAGCATGTATCACAAGCATGTTTGGAGGTGGAAAAACAATGGGGGTCTCTCTTCCTTCTCCCATCATAGAAAACAATCTTGTAGATTTTACAGAAGAGTTTGAAGAACCTAGAAAGACTGACCTTGCTAATTGCTGACTGGGGACCTAATGGAATTAGAAAACTAACTGGTATTTAATGAGATATAATATACTTTATTTTTCATTCTTAACTTGGAAATGCTTTTCAGGAAATCTTATACATTAGTATTACATTAGATATTATATGTTAGTAAATTTTTAATTAAATTTGGAAGAATCTATGTTCCAGAGATTGGAAATGTTTCAAGTAATAAAGCTGAACCTTGAATGTTGGGGGGGGAAAAGGAAATATGATACTCTTAGATGTTGTCTACATTAGGCATCTGTTGATGTGTTCAATATTCTTTACTTTCTTCTTTTTTGGTAACGGCACCATCCCTTCTCTTTTGTGGAACTGACCAGACCCCATTCTGTGTGGTTTTGGTAAAAAGAACACCTGGCCAAAGGTGTAGAACAGCTTAGGCTTGGCCAATCAGGACACTTCATCCATTTGGCCACAGCAATTGGCCCAGGGTGAGCATATGATCCAAATAGGGCCGATTAGAATCTTTCCCTGGATTTTACATGCAGATACCAGAAGAGAGATGCTGTTTCTTTCCTTCAAGGTTACTTGCTACATGGAGGAAACCATCTATGCAAAGAGAGAATGAGACCAATCCCCAGAGAAAAGCAGAACTGAGGGAAAGCGTTAGAGAGCCCTAATAACTTTGAGTCATTGGAACCAGTCATGCTCAATTCCAACCCTGCCATGAGACCTAATAAATCCCCTTTTTCATTCAGCTTAGTTTTCAGTTGGACATCTGTCACTTGTAATTCAAAGATCCCTTATTAATCCACTCGCTGCTGGCTATACCAACTTTGATGGTCGTCCCCACCTGACACTTCCCCAGGGAATGTGTGGTCTTATTATGGATGGGTCTAATGATTCTGTTCTCCGACAGTGCACTCACAGAGTGTTACCATGATAACCCCCGAAATAAGAATAGCCAACATCTATCGCATCAGAATCAAAATCTTATCAAAAGCACTGGGCTAGTGCTTTACACGCCTCACCTCCTTTACTCATCACAACAGCCCTACACCGCATTATTATTTCCACTTCCCACTTTTAATTTGAAGAAAGTAAAGTTTGGAGGCGTTGAAAAATTGTTCATCATTCTGCCACAGTAGGTGGTGGAGAGAATGTTTAAACGTAGGCAGTCTCACTGTCTGGAGCAAGTGCTGTTGTCCTTACATTGTATTAGTACCTTCCTTCACTTGATCTCCCAAGAACAGCACAGCCAAGGAGGGCCACACTGAATCCATGGCCCCATTTATCTAGCAGCTGGGCAGCCACTATTTTGAGATAGTGAGTAATGCTGAGGGGACATTTTGCACGAGGATTACAAAATGAACCCTTTCAATAATGCAAAAAGATAGGAATTAGTGTTCTCAGTTTACAGACTTAGAAACTGAAATCCAGAGTGGTTAGTGACTTGCTCATGGTTACACCACCCCAAGTGTTGAAGTTGGGAAAGGCTCCCAGAAATGTGTGACTTTAGCCACAAGAGGACTGAAAAGAAAATGTTGTGACATTGGAAAGTATATAGAAATCAAAGGATTCAGGTGGATGGCGTGAAAGATTTGTTTCCATAAAAAAGTTCTTTCCTTGTTGAATCAATTATTTCATTCTAGGAAGGAGGTCTCAGTCTAGTTTTCCTTTTTATGGAAAGGTTGGCCAAGGTCGGCCAGTGGGTCAGGCAGCTGGGGAATGTGTGCTTTTCCATGAGTTCAAGCTTCCTGATTCATGGGGTGAAATTTAGCTTTCTTACCGCCTCTCAGAGAAGGATGAGCTCATTGGCAGTGACAAGAGCAGCCCTCTGTCCCTCCTTCTTCCCTCCAAATGCTGAAAGAAGTGGGATGTAAGCTCTCAAATGTCACAGAAGCCTACGAAATGCTGACTCCCAGATGCCAGGCATAACTGGTGTTGGCTCAGAACCTTCGAGACAGGGCAATACCATCATCTGCTAAGAATTCCTTGTTCTGTAGCTTGCCCTGGACACAATGGCAAGACTGAGACAGGAGGAGTGGATGTGGGGTGGGGTCGGGGCAGGCAAACTGGGTGTGTCTTTGCCAACACAGCCTTCTTGGGGTGGGGAGAAGAGCAGTGCAAGATTAGTCAAGGGGCAGACTGTGTGTGGGTTTAGGGCACCAAGAAACAGGGACACAAAAAACGCCAACAAAACAAAGCAAAGCAAAGCAAAACAAAACAAATACCTAAAGAAAGAAAGGGAAGGGGGAGCATGTGTTTGGAAAGATTTTGCTCTTCACTGCTTCAAAAAAAACGCACTTGAAGTAGTCATGGGAAAATTCAGAACTTTGTTTAGTGTTTTGTATATTGAATCACAAAGGGTGAGTGGGCACCGTGACCTTTGCAGAGTCAAGGTGCTATTTGGATTAGGAGTTCTGTTGGATTGAAGGGTGCCAGACTCCCCTGTGGGCAGAAAGGCACCTGATGGGCATGCTTTAAGTGGCTC
Source organism: Mirza zaza (assembly GCA_008750895.1). Classification (NCBI taxonomy): domain Eukaryota; kingdom Metazoa; phylum Chordata; class Mammalia; order Primates; family Cheirogaleidae; genus Mirza; species Mirza zaza. Next base: position 40,375 of record VSMD01001309.1, on the reverse strand, counting down.
TGAGCAGACCCCTGACCCTTTCCAAAATAACTGCAAGGAAGATCTCCAGAGGGGTAGCTATTGCGGTGGGATTTGAGGCTACTTTATTTACCTCTTTGTTGTCTGTGTGTTTTCCACATTTTCTTTTTTGTGTATGTACGTGCACATTTATTTTCAAAACTTTAATTTTATTTATGTAAAATTCCATAATTAATATGTTATTATATTCTTCTTATACAAAATTACTATTTTATGGTAAGAGTAAGCTGTCCCCTTGGCCACTGCTTCTTTTCTATGCGTTTGCAGGCATATATAGAAATCTATGTGTGAGAATCAGACTGTGTGAGTGGCTTTTAAAAACATACAATGACATTAAACTTATATTTCTTTCTGCAACTTGTATTTTCCACTCAACATGTCTTGTTAGGTGTTGTGATATCTTTATCCTCTTCATTCTTTTAACTACAGCATGCTAGTCCATAGTGTGGCTTCATATACACACATACATGCAAATATATATATTTATATATATATAAATGTAGCTATTAGGTTGTTTCTAATTGCAACCTCTTGCAAATACTGCTTCCGTGGACACCTTTGAACACAACTCCTTGGGCACATGTACAAGAGTTTCCTCAAGACAGATGTGGAGGAATCACTGGGTTCTAAGATTTTAATTTTCTATAGGTACCATCCATAGGGACTGTAATAAATGATAATTCTCAATTGCATTACTAAAGTATCTGCTTTCCACAACTTTGTCAACCCTTGATTATAAGGAAAAAATTGCTAATCTGATGAATGAAAAGTGATATCTCATTGATTTTCTTTGATATTTTTCTGATGACCCGTGAGGCTATCTTTTCCTGTATTTAAATTTTTCCTTAAGAAAGATGAGCTACGTTCATAATATTGTAAGGAGGTCTCTCCTCCTCCTCATTCTTCTTGTTAAAACAGACACAAACACTCAGATTAGGACTATTTGTTCTGATTGGACGATCTTAGGTCAAATGCCTATTGCTGAACCTATCACTATTAGGAGATAGGAGAGCCTATCACTGTGACCAGATGAGTGGGCTTCCCATGATTGGCTTCCAGACCACTCCTGGAACTGGGCTGGGCCAATCCCACAGTTCTCATAGCTGCTGCTGGGCAGGGGAGGGATTTGTTTATTGTACAATGACCCTTTCATATTCTAATATTCTTGGACTCTAAGAAATACTGACATTCCATTTGTTTAATCACTGATCTTTTGGTTGAAAAGAACAGAGACCTATTCAAGCTAGATCAAGTGATCAGTGAGATTTATTTGGGGGAGGGGAAGCAGAGTCTCCTCCCAGAGCACAAGAGCAGGAAATAGAGCTGGTCTGGGGTAGGAACTGGAATGCTGGCAGAAACAAAGGCCACTTTCTCTTTCTCTCTTCCTCTCTGCTTTTCTAGGCACATCTCCCCTTTTCTCTCTTTCTCTCCTGGCCAACTCATTTTGCTCACATATCTTGTGTGGCCCAGGCTGGCCATCTTAACTTTGATTTAATGTCTTTTCTCTGTAAGTACCCATCATCTCTTTCCCATGGTCTCTGGGTCTCCTACTTCAATTTTTGAAAGAATAAAAATATGACCGACTTCTAACCAGCCAATGAACTGGCCAATCTGGGGTCATATGTTCAACTCTGATCCTATCACTTTATCTCTCTGAGGTGAAGAACAGGGTTCTTGGCCGTAGAGGCCTGCCCCTTCCAGAGTCTGTGGGTGTGGCAGTTCCTCCAGAAACTCCTTGGTCAGGGCAGGCAGTGGAATGTGCTTATGCCAAGGGTGTGGTCTAAAATCTGAGGAGTTGTGTTGTGTTCTAAAGAATGTCAGCTTAAGCAAGAATAACATGAACATGATCTCCCCGAAAATGTTCCCTTTTCCCTTCTTCCTCTTTTGAGCCCCAAAGCCCCAATTCTGGAAATCTAGGATAAGGTTTATGCACAAAGATGTTCTATAATACTATATATAACACTGGTAAATAGAAATTAGCAAAATGTCCTATACTGAGCAGATGGCAAAATAAAACATGTCTGTTCTGTGGCATATTGTGTGTCATTAAAGTGATGCTCTTAAAAATTTAAAATAAGGGAAATGCATATTATAAGTATAATAATAGTAAGTGAAAAAATAGTCTACATCTGTATATATAATTTGATCACAGCTATGTAAATAAAAACATACATATGATGATATACATATGATGTGGCTGGCAGTCTGCTAGTTTGACAATGTGTACTTTCTCTTCTCTGCTTTTTTATGTTTTTAAATGTAATAAACACACATTGCTTTTGTAAAGGGAAAAACCTAATGAACTTTATTTTAAAAGTTCTTTATTCTTTATTCTAAAAACAGCTTGGGCGTCTTGAGCCCTGGACATTACTGATGGCTCTTTCAGTAATGTCTAAAAACCATCTCCACTAGATTCTAACTTCTGGAACAAAAAAGAATATTTTTTATTTCACCATTAAATCGCCAGAGTTTAGCAAAGTGCCTGAGTGTATTAAACATTGAGCAAATATTTGCTGAATAAATCAGTGAATAATGAGTGAATCCTCAAGCTGGGGGTGGGGGGAGATGAGGTGAGTGATCACTATGCTGTGGGATTCCAGGCTCTTAACTAGCAGTTTGAGTGGGATGAACCCCTCTGTGTTTCCAAACTAATAATCCTCATCTGAGAAGAGAGGTTCATCATCTCCATAGACAATGGAGCCTCATTATCTCCTTGTCAGGGTCACCACTGATAGCATGTCCTGATCAGGGACTTGGGAGATGGCTTTGACTCACCCGAACACTCACCACTTTGCTGACATGCAGGGAGCGCGGGCCCCCAGCTGGGGAGTTCAGTCCTTTGTCCATGCCTGGGATCAGCAGCAGCCCCGTACTCATTCTCCTCGACTACAGAGTGTGCTCCCTGTCTCGGGTGGTGTGTTTCTACAGTTGGACTGATGTGTCACTAAAACCAGAGTCTTCTACTCAGAGAGAGAAGAGGGCTCCAGACCCTCACTGCAAGAGAATGTGTGTGTGTGTGTGTGTGTGTGTGTGTGTGTGTGTGTGTGTGTCTGTCTGTCTGTCTGTCTGGAAATAAAGTTCTGAGAGCAACTACTGAGAATGAGAGTCTAACACCCACTGCAACACCCACTGTGCTGCATCTTCTTCTGATCATGGAACACCCCTGTGCCTCCACGTTCTAGATTTCTTCTCTTTCCTCCTTTACCCAGATCTACCTGCTGGTGGTGGCTGCCCTCACCGGATGGCACGTTGTATCCCTTATCGTTCCTGTGTCCTCCAGGCTCCAGCACTGCTGGTTTATCATGAGGACCCTCAACCTCCAGGGGCTGTCCAGCCGCTTCTCATCCCTCTTTTCGCAGCAAGTAAGCTCTCTTCTCTTCACCTTCTCTGCCAGTGGCAGTGCTTGGGAGAGGTCTGGGCTACCTGGAAGTAACTTCAAGATTTAACAAATATTTGCTGAAGACCTATTATGTGTCAGGCATTTCTCTTGGTGCCGAGGGCACAATAACGGACAAGGCGATTAACCATTCTATATTGCACATTGACTGTAGTCTTGCCTACGATTGATGTAAAGGAAAAGTTAATTAGCCAACATTTTTACAGAGCAGTACAATCTAACAAGACTATTTTCATATACAGTGTCTTTGCTTAGAGAGAAGGCAAATTGGACCATCTGATGGTTAATTTTAGATGTCAAATTGACTGGATTAAGGAACACCTAGAAAGCTGGGGAAGCATTTCTTCTGGGCGTGTCTGTGAGGCTATTTCCAGGGGAGATCACTGTGAGTCAGTGAACTGAGTGGAGAAGATGCGAGTGGGCGCCATCCATGAGCTGGGGACCAGGGTAGAGCAAAAAGGGCAGAAGAAAAGGTGATATCTTCTCTCTCTCTCTCCTGGAGCTGGGATGCTCTTCTCCTTCCCTTAGACGCCAGAGCTCTGGGCTCTCCAGCCTTTGGATTCCAGGACTTACACTAGAAGCCGCCCGGCTTCTCAGGTCTTGGGCTTCAGACTGAGGGTCACACCATCGGCTTCCCCAGCTCTGAGGCCTTCCAAATTGGACTGAGCCACGCCACCAGCATCCCAGGGTCTCCAGCTCACAGATGGCCTGTTGTTGGACTTCTCAGCCTTTATAATTATTGCTTGAGCCAATTCCTGTAATAAATCCCCTCTTATCTGTGTATCCATCTACCTATCTCACCACACAAGCTATTTTAACATGTCTTAGAAAGCTCACTGAAAATGTAATCAGACCCTTTTTTCCAAAATAACCACTTTTGACTGAGTGGCACGTTTAATGAGACAAAACTGACTTCACTGACTTTTTACTGTGAGACTGATTCTCAGGAGCAAACTAACACAGGTGGGGACTGACAGCTTCCAGGTCTCTCTCTGAATCTACCTGTCAGTTCTGCTCTATACCCAGCCTTGCCTCAGGCACCCCTGGGGAAATAACACAAATATTCTGTACTTTAGCCAAGTTCCTTTGCGTGTGTGTCCCAGGGCACTGATGAGAGACCGGGATTGGAAAGAAAGATGACTAAACCTTTAATCTATCTTCACACAAAATTATTTAGGGATGGAGCTGAAGATAACAGAAGGCTATTGCCCTACCAAATCCTTCCTTCCTACATTCATTCTCTCAGGCACTAAGAAGCTTGGAGCTTCACAGATGAATAAGAAGCCTTGCCTGCCCTTGAGAAACTTGCAGCTGCGGAGATGACAATTAATGTATAATTAAATTACAGTTATTTTATCTTTAGGCTTTAGCTAAACGCCATCCAAACAGGCAGGATGACACTGAAAGGTTGGAGATGTGGGCTGAGAAGGGCCTGCTAGGATGGGGCAGACGCTGGAGGCCAGTCCATGGGGCTGATATGTAAGTTTGGGCAGTAGGTGAGGCCCCCCCGACTGAAGTGGGTGGTGGGCTCTAAGGTGCTTCAGGCAGAAGTTGATTTCCAGAAGGGTGGGAAGCAGGCAGATCCCTCAGCAGGGAGTCTGGGATGGTTGGTCTTGCCACTCCTGGAGATCAATGAATGGTGGTGGGCTTGTCAAGGGATGGGTTAGTGGATCTGACCCTGGAGGAAGGGTCTGTGAGATTAAGGCAGGGTCACCAAAATGGAAATAGTAGCCCAGGCTTGGGGAGTGGGGCACACTGGGGAAAGGTGGGAGCCCAGGGACGAGCACTTGGACTCAGCATGTTGGCTTCAGGTGACAGCCAAGGAGAATGTTTAGGTTATTTATGGCTTCATAATAAACCGCCCCAGGATTGAATATCTTAAGATGACAACAGTTTATTATTTCTCAGGATTTTACAAGTTGCCATGCAATTCTTCTGAGATTGAGATGGAGCAGGGACCCCTCTTAGGGGCATGTCTGGCTCCCCCGCCCATCCCTAAGCATGGAAATAAAGGAAAAATCTTGAGTTTCTTCAAGGGAAATTTCAGGCACTTAGCTAGCCTTGAGAAGTAAATGAGCAACTAGGTAAGCAAGAAGATAGTGATAACTTAAACAATAGTCTCTCAAGCAAGTCAGGGTCACAGAGTATTTTGGGATAGAAACATCCCAACATATGTTCTTGAGTTGTTTCTCAGAAACCTGCACTCCCACCAGATGGAAAATGCCAATTGCTGTCACACAGATCTCAAGTAAGGAGGAAGTAAGGACAGAGCTCTGACCACAGTTCTTTGTTCTAAATTTCTTCCTGAGAGGCCTGGAGAGAGTCACACCCACAGGCCAAACCTTAACATTCCTTTCTACTGGCTCCAAAGTTTTAGACAAAGCCTTAACTTCCTTAACCAATTGTAAGTCAAAGAATCTCTGAATCCACCTCTGACCTATAGCCCCTGCTTCAAGATATCCCACCTTTTTGGGCCAAACCAAGGTGTAACCTTCATGTATTGATTTATGATTTTTCCTGTAACTTCTGCATTCCTTAAATGTACCTCTGCCTATAGAAACCCTTGCTTGTAAGCCATTAGGGGTTCAGATCTTAAGCATTAGCTGCCCATTTTCTTTGCTTGGCATGCTGCAACAAGTGCCTTTTCTTCTTTCACTGCAATCTCGGTGTCAGTATTTGGCTTTGCTGTACCAGACGAGTGGACCCAACTTGGATCTTGCCTGGGCTCACTAATGCTGTGAACAGTCAGATGGTGGCTGTAACTGTTAGAAAGGCCAACCTGGTCTCATTCACACACCTGGCAGTGGGTTCTGGTTGTTGGCTTGGGTGCCTGGGTTCTCCAAGTAGCATAAGCTAAGCTGCCTGCAGGGTGTAAGAGCCAGAGTGGAAGCTGCAAGGCCTTCTAAGGGTCTGGAACTCACATAGAGCATTTCCTCCCCATTCTATTGATCAAAGCTAGTCACAGGGGCTGCCCAGATTCAAGGAGATGTAGATGTTTATGGAGCCATAAACTCTACCTCTTGGGAGGAGAGGTAACACCATATTGCAAAGGGTCTGTGGGCCTTTAGCGTAAAGATTTACTGCAGAGATCCAAGCAGCTACACAGGGGCCATATGGTCAGAGAATGGAGTCTCTGGGCTGGGGATGGAACCCCTGTTTAATCATTGTGGGCAGGAGCCCCACAGTGGTCTCAGACTGCCTGCTTCAAATCCACATTTCTGACCTTAATTTTGCCCCTAGTGAGAAGGTGAGAAGAAGACCAGAATGAGAGCATGGATCACTCCCCAAGCCCTGTAGCAGGCTTAACCTCATGCCATTCCAGCCTCCAGGGTCCCCTTCCACACACAGCTGCTCTCTGGCTAGTTCAGTCTCCGTAGATAGGGTATTTCCTCCTAGCAGTAGGCAGCTATCATCATGGTGGGGCTGCAAGGCAGCTGTCCCTTAGAGCTGCCTCCTCATCCTGCCAAAAAAGTACACCATGGGTAGGATGTGTTCGAAGTGTTTCATCCTTTAGCAGGGAATTTGGGACCTTGGGGTGAGGGTCTGGTGGAATGAGAGGAAGGGGGAGGAGGATGGGACTGTGGGAGCCAAAGACAGGCTTGGAATTTTGCAAGGTACACCTGGCCTGCCTCGTGTGACCTGGCGGGGACACTGGGCAGAGTGTCCTCCAGTCAGGGCTTCAGTTTGGGGAATGGGGCGATGACTGGGGTCTGAGGACTGAGGTGAGGAAGGGTCTCAATCTGTGGTTGCTGATACGGATCTGTAAGCTGCCACTGTCCCTAAGATAAAGAGGAAGGGTTCTCTCTCTGCTGTCCCCCTCAAATCACCACCCTCACCCAAGAGTAGTCACAGTGAGCCCGTGGCCTCTTATTCAGCCTCCTTGCAGGTGACATCTGATCTATTTTAGATGAAAGGTCCTGGTCTTTCCCCAGCAAACATGGTCCAGTTCTGCCAGTTCTAGCTACAGAGAAGCTTTTAGGAAGTGTTACTCCCCTGGCCCTGTCTCCCACTTTCTCCAGGGACTGCCTGATCTTGCCCTACAGCCCCTGTAGGTGGGGGGCAGAGGAAGGCATCAGAGCCAGTCTTGGGTGGTGCTCCTCCAGAGGGCTTGAGGGGCCACTCCTTTTAGGCTGGGCCAAATGGCACTTCCTGCTTCAAAGAAAAGAGGCTTATTGTGGAGGGGGCGCTAGCAGCTTGGCACCAGCCAGTGGGAGAGGTAAATATAAAGTAAATTATGGAATGCAACTTAACTTTCTCTTGAAATGAAACTGGGTTAAAAAGCCCAGAGAATGTGCTCTGGGCACAGCTAGTTTCTTGAGATGTGCTGGATGCCAGGAGGCTGGGTGGGTGAGATGGTGTGGGTGGGCCTGTACGTGTCAGGGGTGCAGGGAGAATGGATTCTTAAGAAGCAGGAAGGTTTTCTAAACCTTTGATGGCTAGAGGTTTTCTAAATCACCAAATGCCTTCTTCTCTGCTTCAGGACTTCAAATCTCCCAAACCTACAAACTGAGGCTCCCAGGACTGCCCTGACCTTTCTAGGAGCAGAATCATCAGGAATTGAATTTCTAAACTTTTCTAAATCAATACTCAGTCTGCTGAGCCCAACTCCTAGCACTGGATGCTTCAGTCCCGTATCCAGCTCAGGTGTTAGCCCCTATTTGAGAAGATGGGTCCTCCCAGCCCTAGTTCAAGGCTTTCTAGCTCCTACTGGGAGTATTTACTCATGTGTTCTCTGACTTCTGGCAACACTAATTTAAGTCGTTTCCTTCAGAAGGGGCAGCTACCGTGCCAACAGCCTAGGTTTCCCCTTGCTGTGGGACAAAGGGTGAAGGGTGAAGGGAGAGGCTGAAAACACCACTGAAGGAGTGGGAGGGGAGATAACTGATGGATCTGTGTCCTTCTCAGGGTCAAAGGAGTTGGCATCTAGAAAGGTTGTTGGTGAAGGGAGGGAACTGTGGTGGGGGTGGGGAAGAGCAGTTCAAGGATCCCAGGCCCGTGAGCCTCAACTGTCTCTGACTTAGGAGATGAGGAGTCTGTGGTAGAGGAAGGCAGTATGAAGCGGGGCTTGCAGGAAGTGGGGAGGACTGAGAAAAATTATGGCTGAGCTGCAAGATGGTGCCCAGGGCACAGCTAGGCTGGAGCCCCCGGATTTGTATTGGTACCAGTCCAATGGTTGTATGATTCTCCCCAGCAGTGCTTGGAAGCCCAGGACAGGGGGTCCGCCTCCCAGAGTAGAAGAGTTGCGCAGCTGACTGGACATCTTGTTTATAAAAAGATTGCTAACCCCGTGAGAACCTCACTCCAGAGTTCTCAGGGTCTGAAGATATTCTTATGGCACATAGAGACCTATGTGTAATGCTACCTGGGAATGCTGATACGTTACAAAAGTTTCTACATTAGTAAATCAGAATGATACTTTGCCATTGTGGCTGAAGAGTGCCCTCACATGACTGCTCTTGGCTAAGGTAGTCAGCAACGTGACAGAGAGCACTCCAGGGCCTGCGTGTGCTGAGCCTCTCCTCCCCGTCACGATGACCGTGATGTGGTGACTTCCCCTCCAGCCATACCTCTGGTCGGTTGGCCATTCACCTCCACAGTGCTAGCCTTTTCTTCTGTGCCAGTGCTCAGGCTTTATTCTTGTCCTACAAAGTCCCTCTCCTCTTCCCTAGTGGAAGAGTCATTCATCCCCATTCAAATGATTGTCTATTGTCTGCAACTCCAGAAAGGCTTCTGCTGGGCTAAGCCATGCGTTTCTTCCTCTGCCCTCCTCAGCCCCCTCCACTGCATCTCCACAATGGCATCTGTCATTTTGCAATGTAATTCCGTGCCTGCGCAGTTTTCCCGCTAGACTGTGCGCTGTGTGAGTCAGGGGCAGTGTCTTATTTATCTTTGTACCCCCAGAGCTTAGCATAGTGCATCTGCCTAATAAAGTGTCTTAGTTCACTTGATTTATAAAATCGAATAATTCAACACTGTTCGCCTTTAAGGAACTCATTCGAAGGAACCCAGAAAGATATAAAAATTTGCATGTTTTAAAATGAAATAAGGGTAAGTGTGCTTTTTTGGAGAGAAAAGTTATAAGTTGTCTAAGAATGTAAGGGGTGGTCTGCTCGGCCTGCCATAACAAAATACCATAGACTGCATGGCTTAAACAACAGAGGTTTATTTTCTCATAGTTTTGGAAGTTGGAAAGTTCAAGGTCAAGGTTCTGGCAGGGTTCAGTTGCTGGTAAGGGCTCTCTTCCTGGCTTGCAGATGCCTCCTTCTTGTTGTGGGCTTACGTGGCCTTTCCTTGGTGTGTGTCCAGGCATGTAGAGAAAGACAGAGAGAGTATGCTGTCTGGTGTCTCTTCTACAAGGACACCAATTCTATCAGAGCAGGGCCCCACCCCTAGGACCTCATCTAATCTTAATGATCTCCTAAGGCGCTATCTCCAATTCTAGTCATAGTGGGGGTTAGGACTTCAACATATTAAATTTTGGGGTGGGAGAGCAACACAAATTTTATGGGTCCTAAATGAGAAATGGTCAAGACGGTCCCTTTCTCTCCGTAGCCTGGGGCCTTGCTCAGCGCTGCCAATTCTCCCAAATATCTTCCTTCCCCAGCTTCATTACTGCACTCCCACCTTGCATCCTCTCTATCTCTCTGTCAGTTCATTTTTACTTAGGCAAAAGTGAGGAAGGAATCACTGTAATTGCCCACAAATGAGCCACAGTTGATTCCATTGCTGGCCCTGTTCTCCCTGCCCAGACGTGGGAGGACTTGAGGTGAGTGGAGGGTTCTAGTAGCTATTTAACTCCACAGGGTTCTCTCTCTCTCGCCTCCTCTCTTGAGGTTGTGGTGACAACTGTGAGAGGGCCAGGCTCCCATCAGACTCAGGGGAAGTGGGAGGGAGCTGGGCTTTGGCCTAAGAAAAGCATCTGACAAACATACACATATATTTTAATTATAAAGGAAGATACAAAAATGGGTATAAGTGAAGTGATTTTACTACCTTGTTTGAACATTAAACTTTATCTTTATATGGCATGTGTTTTTTTTGTACCAGTGACTGACATCTGTTAAACACAAGGTTTTGGAATTTGTTCTGGCTTGTGTAAGACTGGAATGTTCCAGAGTGTGGTTCTGGTAGGTTTCCTGATGTAAAAGAAAGGTCCTGGTCCTATCTCTGACAGGGGCAGTTAATAAGCCTTCACTAAACTGCCTAATGAGCATCTCAGTGGAGATTAAACGCCAAGGGGGTGTTTTTCTCCCTGGCCGTACGTATAATTTAAATTCAAATCTGTATTTATTTTACACTGATTAGTCTAGAAGTTGTTTTCTTAGGAGCAAACCCTGAACCATCATATAAAGGAAAAATAAAACGTCTGTGAACTTGGAGGGGCCCTTCAGGTTCCTGGCACATTGCCAGTCCAGCTCCCTGTAGAGACTTTGCACCCTCATTATCTCGCAGGTGCTGTTTGTGCCCTAAGTCCTGCTCTACCTGTTCCTCAGTGTCTTCCTCCTTCCTTTCAGTACAGAATATATTTTGTTCTTTCCTCTTCAAAGATTTTTTTGTGCGTTTGTGGCTATAAATGAGCCATTCATGTTCATTGTAAAAATGTGCCAAGTGCATGCAGAATAGTATATAAAGAAGTGGGAACAAAAACAACAACAACAAAAAAACCACTCCTAAATCTCAGTACCCCTGGGCAATCCCTATTCATATTTTGTCTTACTTCTTTCTCATGGATTTTCTTTTTCTTTTTGACATTGTTGAATCACACTGTATTTTTCAATATTTTGTTTTGTTTTCTTTACTTGACATTCTTTCTTAAGCAGTTTTATTGTCATTCAAGCAATATACTCTGTAAACATACTTTTTTTTTTTTGAGATAGGGTCTAACCTCTGTCACTTAGGCTAGAGCAGTGGTGTCATCATGCCTTACTGTAACCTCAAACTCCTGGGTTCAAGTGATCCTCTTGCCTCAGCCTCCCGAGTAGCTGGGTCTATAGGCATATGCCACCATGCCTAGCTACTTTTTCTATTTTTTGTAGAGGTGGGGTCTTACTCTTGCTCAGGCTGGTCTCAAACTCCTGGCCTCAAGTAATCCTCCTGTCTTGGCCTCCCAGGGTGCTAGGATTACAGGCATGAGTCACCTCACCTGGTCTGTAAGCATAGTTTTTAATGGCTGACTGCCATTCTATCCTGTAGATTGTTAATAAATAATTTCTGAAAAGTAAAATTATGACTCTCTACAAATATAAAATGAATACATCAAAGATTTTATTTAAATCGTTAATTAATGAGGATCCAATAAGATGCTACAACTGGTTCAAAGGGGGAATTTAAAGAATTACATATATATATAGAGAGACAGTAATGAATGCTGAAATGAATTAACAAGTACAGTAAATGCAAAACTGCACTACGTATCTCAAAGACAATGAAAGGCAATTATAACCCAGTCATCTTTTTTGGTCATTTGAAAATCTTTCACAGTTTTTCCTGGTAGGATGTAATATGATTTTACTTAGCTGTTAGAATTGTGTGTATCGTGTCCCTACAAGAATGTATCTGCTACAAAAGGATTGGCTTTCTTCCTGTCTAAGTGAGATGCAATAAGTCACTGAAGCTCACTGGGCTCACAGCTCCTCCTCTGTAGGGCAAGCATAATTGGATGGTCTCTAAAAGCCTTTCCTCAAGCTCTGATGTCCATAACTCCCCTAGTTACCCTTAAGGCAAACATCCACATGGAACACACCCTCATTTCTTTGTCTCTCTTACTCTTTTTAGCAAGATTATGCAGGTAGGATATTAGTACCATCTTTCAGTGTAAGCCCAAGAATGATATAAAAATCTATGTTTAAATTAGTCTTTAAAAACTCTTTCAAGAAGTTTAAATGAAAAAAAATTATGAGTAGAAAAGCATGGTATCATAGTTTAATTGTCATTGTTTTTGCCACCTTAGTGGCACACAATTATGGTGTGTCTTACCATGAATGGTGTCTTTTACTTGATGAAATACATTAATAGCTTTACAGAAAGGACAAAGAAACACCACTGTAAATGTAAAGATAGATTATAAGATGAATTCACATTTCAGAATTGTTTTTTTTAAATCCTTAACCAAGAAAAAAAGAAATAAAAGTTATGAACCTTAGAATTGAGAATATATGATGTTTGCCTTTAGTCAGCAGATGAAGAAAGAACTAGAACATGAGCCTCCTTCTGCCTCATGGTACCTCAAATAAAACAAAACAAATTTTTTTCTGATTACAAAAGTAATACTTGTTGGAAGCAACTCAAATGTCCATCAACTCATGAATGAATAAACAAAATATGGTATATCCATAAAATGAAATATCATTCAGCCATAACAAGGATGAGGTATGGATACATGCTATAACATGGATGAACCTAGAAAACATTATGCTAAGTAAAAGAAGCCAGCAAAAAAGGCCACATTTTGTATGAGTCCATATGTACAAAATTTAAATCCAGAACAGGAAAATTCTTAGCGATGGAAATGAGATTAGTAGTTGCCAGGATCTGGGGCGGGGGAGAATGAGAAGTGACTTCCTAATAAGTATGAGATTTCTTATTGGGGTGATGGAAATGTTTTGGAACTAGATTAGTGGTGATGGTTGCACAACATTGTAAATGTACTAAATGCCTCTGAGTTGCATGCTGCAAAATAGTTAAAATGTAAATTTTATGTTATATGTATTTTACCACAATAAAAATAAATAAATACCACCTCCCCAAGGAATACTTGTTGAAAAAATTTTAAAAATCTGAAATGTAAAAAAGAAAAAGGAAAAGCAATGTTAGTGATGGAATATTAGGATTTTTAGTGGTAGGAGCCTGCCACTTACTTGCTTTTTGTCTCACTGAATCTAAGAGCTGGTGCTAAGGCCCAGAGTCAACCAGACACCCAGAGTTCCTTCCCCTGCCTTTATGGGGCCATGCCCATCCTTGGGATGGCTACTTCTGTGGGTCCACCGGAACCAGTGTGATGGGCAATGGGGCTCTCAGGGCCTTTGGGGACGTTTCCAGTGCAGCCCCCAGAAGGCTCTGAAGTAGCTTACACCATCTCCCTAGCTTGAGTGGTCACTCCATGTCCTTTCCCCATCTCTTTAGGCGCCACGTAAGTACTTGTGACTCAGGGAGAAAGACAAGAGTCTGTACAGTTCCCCAAATGGAGCTTCGGGTGCAGTAGGAGGAGCCCCTTTCCCAACATGGTGAGTGGTTGATAGGAGACACCGCAGAGGAGGTCCTCTGAGGGAGAGGGAGAGAGGACAGAGAAAGCTTCCCAGTGGCAAGACCTGAAAGTTGTGTGGAAGTTAAGACAAGTAAACCTCTATTTTCTAACAACCACTACTTTATTAAACATTCTCTACATTCTACCAGAGAAGCAGCAGTTCATCTTTGCTTCTAGGCCATTTTGAATAAGTAGAGGCTGGAGATGGAGAGAGGGTCCAGGGTCAGGGGCTAGCTGGGCAAAGTCTAGGAGGCAGGAGAGAGCTTGGGATGGGGAGGAATGAAAAGGATTTCATGTTAGTTGGTGTTGAAGACAATGAAGGCCTCACGGGTGAGAGGTGGGCTGAGGGTTTGGGTCTTTATCTAAAGAGTGAGGTGAGCCATTGTGATTCCCCATTTCCTTTCCTGAATACAGGAATATTTAACAAGGCATTTTCTTCCTGGAAAGGTCAGTGTATCTGTAGTGACAGTTGTCCAGCAGATGAACCCGCTCCTCCTTAAGTTTGGCTGGAGTCGAACTGACTCTGAGGGTACTGATCTGTGGAGGCTCCTTCTCCTGTCGGCTTCTCTTCCTCTGAGGAAAGGAGCTCCTCCTACTGCCCCTGAAGCTTCAAGGGGGAGGTTACATGGACTCTTATCTTTCCTCTAAGATATATTTCTGTCAAAGAGTGTGCACTTCTCACCTTTCCCTTCAATACCCCAACTTGGACGCTGTGTCTGTCAGTCCCCTTCTGGGGTAGTGTTTGATCTGGAAAAGCAAGTAGTGAGAGTCCAGGAGGAACATTAGAAGTAAGGTGGAAAGTAAATTTAATGCCCTACGGGCGAGGTGGCTCACGCCTGTAATCCTAGCACTCTGGGAGGCCGAAGCGGGCGGATTGCTCGAGGTCAGGAGTTCAAAACCAGCCTGAGCAAGAGCCAGACCCTGTCTCTACTATAAATAGAAAGAAATTAATTGGCCACCTAATACATATAGAAAAAATTAGCCAGGCATGGTGGCACATGCCTGTAGTCCCAGCTACTCGGGAGGCTGAGGCAGGTGGATTGCTTGAGCCCAGGGGTTTGAGGTTGCTGTGAGCTAGGCTGATGCCACAGCACTCTAGCCAGGGCAACAGAGTGAGACTCTGTCTCAAAAAAAAAAAAAAAATTTAATGGCCTAAGAACTTGTGTGGGAGTCAGGAAAGTTATCAGGTTAATGGGTGACTCCATTTCTGGAGCTGTGAAATGGGTTTCACTTCTCTACCTCTCTTCCTGAGGAGGGAGTGCCACATGGAAGACTAACAGAACATTTGCTATATGTTTGCAGTTCTTTAAAGAAAAACCAAAGAGGACTACAAGGCATTTATTCATTAAATAGGAAAACCTTTCATGTCCTACCCCACCCTCAACCTAGAGACCTTGGTTATAAAGAGCTAATGTAATAACTGTGTTGCAATGTGTTTTTCCTTTGGTCTGTTTCTTGTTCCTCTGGAGTAAGAGGCATGGAGCTTTAGACCTCAACTGAAGGCATTGACTGGAAGGGTTTCTCCCGGAGTTGGCCCACTTGGAAACCAGGTAATCTGAGCTGGAGGCAAAAGGCAAAAACCCACAGCTTGTTAGCACACACCTCATGAAGTTCTGAGCACAGATCAGAGTTCAGCTGACCTTTCCATGTGAGCTGGGGGCTGGGGGCAGTTGAGCTGGGTTGGAAGGGAGATGGCCAGCATGTGCTTGCTCTTCCAGAGTCAAGAGTTTCTTGCGGTGGTGAAAAGGAGGAGGGAGGGAAATTTGCCAAGATAGAAAAGCTGAAGCTAGAGATGGATGGAGTATGCTAGGAATGTGCTGGAGATTATCTCATTTCATGGAAACCTGGCTGTTGGGTGGTTGGTGTGTTTTTTCAAACTCCAAACTCCTGTGCTTCAGGACTGTGGCTTTAGATGTTATCAAAGGACCACTTTGCCTGGTGGGTAAATGGCCCATTACCTCAAACTGTCAAAAGGGCCCAGAAGTCTCTCAAATAAGGATCAGTTCCCCAAAGTCAGGGAATGGGCTGACCCAATTTTGACAAGTTCCAGGGGTAGATCGGGAGACAGTGTGGCTTTGTGTGGGTGTATGGAGTCTTGATTTTTTTAAAAATAGTTTCATTGAGATATAATTCACATACCATGCAATTTACCCATTTAAAGTATACAGTTCACTGGTCTTTAGTATATACAGAGTTGTGCAACCCTTATCATAGTCGATTTTAGAACATTTGTCACCTCAGAAAGAAACCCCATGCCCTTTAGCTATGGTCCTCTCTCCCCATCCTGCCCCAGCCTGAAGCAACCACTGATGTACTTTCTGCCTCTATAGAACTCCCTATTCTGGACTTTAATGTGAATGGAATCATATAATATGTGGCCTTTGTGCCTGGTTTCTTTCACCTAGCATAATGTTTTCAAGGTTCATCTGTGTTGTAGCGTGTGTCAATACTTCGTTTCTTTTTATGGCTGAATAATATTCCATTGTCTGCGTTACATTTTGTTTATCCATTCTTCAGTTGATGGGCATTCAGGTTGCTTCCACCTTTTGGCTACTAGGAATAATGTTGCTATAAATATTTGTGTGCAAGTTTTTGTGAGGAGATGTTTTCCTTTCTCTTGGATATGTACCTGTAAGTGGAATTTCTGGGTCATATGGTAACTCTCTGTTTAATTGTGGGAAAACAGACTGTTTGCTACAGCGGCTGCACCATTTTACACTTTGATCAGCAATGTGTGAGGGTTCTAATGTCTCCCCATCCTGGCCAACTCTTGCTCTTTTCTGCTTTTCTGAGCACAGTCATCCTAGTGGGTGTGAAGTTGTCTTACTGTGGTTTTGGTTGGCATATCCCCAATGATTAATGATGCAGAGCATCTCTGTATGTGCTTTTTGGCCAGTTGTGTGTCTTCTGTGGAGAAATGTCTATTCAGATCCTTTGCCCATTTTAAAAGTGGATAACTGGTCTTTTTTTTTTTTTTTTTTTTTTTAGAGTCGTAAGAGTTCTTTATACATTCTAGAAACAAGTCCCTTATCACATATGTGATTTGCAAATATTTTCCCATTCTGTGGGTTGTCTTCATTGTGTACTTCATGTTGTACTTTGAAGCACAAAAGTTTTTAATTCTGATGAAGTCCAATTTATGTATTTGTTGCTGATGCTCTTGCTTTTGGTGTAATATCTAGGAATCCTTTGTTAAATATGATTCATAAAGATTCACCCCTATCTGGGGGATGGTCATGCTGGAAACTCAGACTTGTGGGGGGAGGGGGAAAGGGCATTTATTGAAACCTTAAAATTTGTACCCCCATAATAAGCCGAAATTAAAAAAAAATAAAGATTCATCCCTATGTTTTCTACTAAGAGTTTTATAGTTGTAGCTCTTACATTTAGGTCTTTGATTGATTTTGAGTTAACATTCTTTCTATTGAGGTCAAATTCATGTACCACACTATTAACTAGTTTAAAGTGTACAGTTCAGTAGCATTTAGTGCATTTATAATGTTGTACAACCACCACCTCTCTCTAGTTTCAAAATTTTTCACCACCTCAGAAGAAAAACCCATACCCATGAAATAACCACTCTCTATTAACCTCCTCTTTCAACTCCCTGGCAACCACAAGTTCACTGTTTCTAAGGATTTGCCTATTCTGACTATTTCATATAAAAGGCATCTTATAATCTGTTACCTTTTGTGTCTGGTTTCTTTCAGTTAGTACACTGTTTTACAGGGCCATCCAAGTTGTAGCATATATCAGTACTCCATTACTTTTTATGACTGAATAATATTCCATTGTATGTATGTAGTGCTATTCGTTTATACATTCATCCATTGATAAGACATTTGGGTTGCTTACACCTTTTGGCTATTATGAATAATGCTGCTATAAACATCCATGTCCTGAGAGCCGGGCAGCCTGGCGGAGAGGAGCCGCGGCGCGTCGCAGGACCAGACCACCGAGCCTGCAGCCGCCTCTCCGGGACCCGCGACCCCAGAGCCCGCGCCCCAAGCCCGGCCTGGGCGGGCGGCGGGAGGAGGAGCCGCCCCAGCCGCCGCTGGCCCACGGGGCCCTCCGAGTCTCTGTCTGGAGCAAGGAGCTGCGGAGCGACGCGGCCTGGGAGGACAAGGATGAATTTTTAGATGTGATCTACTGGTTCAGACAGATCATTGCTGTGGTCGTGGGTGTCATTTGGGGCGTTCTGCCATTACGAAGTTTCTTGGGAATAGCAGGATTCTGCCTGATCAACGCAGGAGTCCTGTCCCTCTACGTCAGCAACTACCTACAGGTCGATGAAGAAGAATATGGCGGGACGTGGGAGCTGACAAAAGAGGGATTTGTGACCTCTTTCGCCTTGTTTATGGTCATTCGGATCATCTTCTACACTGCCATCCACTATGAATGATGGTGTACAGTTCCCACCTGCTCCCTGTCCAGTCCAAAGGACCCTCTTAACTGCACAGAAGCATGATTGTTGGGGCACCCCAGCCCCCTGGAACCTGAAAGACCCGTGTTTCCTGGACGGTGAATCAGTGTGCTGGGCAGCAGTGTTTCTGCAAGGATTGTGACCTGAAACTTTTTAAAGAACCATCACCTTTGGGGGAAACATTTTTGAATTTGCCCATCATCCACCATTTCTTCTTGGATGCCATCATGAAACAGCCATTCGCCAAGTGGAGCTGTCATTTAACTTGATGCACCTCTGGATTCGGATGAAACATTAAATTGTTTTCCTCGATTCTCAAAAAAAAAAAAAAAAAATCCATGTACCAGTTTCTATGTGGACATATGTTTTCATTTCATTATATATTATTTATATATATAAACTGGCATATAATTGGGATATAATTATATATAAATTGGCATATAAATTTATATATATAAATCATTTCATTATATATATATAAAATGGACATATGTTTCTACATGGACATATGTTTTCATTTAATTATGTGTGTGTGTGTGTGTGTGTGTATATATATATATCTCCAGGAGTAGAATTTGCTGGGTCATGTGGTGATTATCTGTTTAACATTTTGAGAAACTGCCAAACCATTTACCATTGTGGCTGCATTATTTTACATTCCTACCAGCAATGCATGACAGTTCCAATATCTCCACATCCTCATCCATACTTATCTTCCGTTTTTGCAAAAAAATTATTATAGCCATTCTTGTAGGTATTCAGTGGTATCTCATTGTGGTTTCGATTTGTGTCTCCTTAGTGACCAATTGAGTTAATGTTTGCATATGATGTGAGGCAAGGGTCCAACTTCATCTTTTTGCCTGTGTCTATACAGCACCATTTGCTGAAAAGATTCTTCTTTCCCCATATAATGGTCTTGGTACCCTGTATAAAATTAGTTGATCTATAGGTATATGGGTTTATTTTTGGACTAGTAATTTTATTTCTTTCATCTTTATGTCTATCCTTGTGCTAGTATCACGCCATCTTGATTACTGTTGCTCTGTAGTGAGTTTTGAAATCAGGAAATGTATATCCTCCTGCTTTGTTCTTTTCGAGGATTGTTTTGGCTATTCTGGGACCCTTGCAACCCTATATGAGTTTTATAATCATTATCAATTTCTTTGAAGAAGTCAGCTGGGAATCTGATAGGATTTTTGTTGAATCTGTAGATCACTTTGGGGAGTTTTACCGTCTTACCGTTGTTAAGTCTACTGATTCATGAACAGGGGATGCTTTTCCATTTATTTAGGTCTTATTTAATTTCTTTCAACACTATTTTGTAGTTTTCAGAGTAGAGTATAAGTTTTGCACTTATTTTGTAAGTTTTATTTCTAAGTATTTTATTTTTGATACTATTGTGATACTATTATTTCTAAGTATTATATTTTTGATACTATTGTGAAATAGTATTTTATTTTTGATACTATTTTTTAATTTTCAGATTATTCATTGCAAGTAAGTAGAAACACAATTGATTTTTGTATATTGATCTTTTTTTTTTTTTTGAGACAGAGTCTCACTTTATTGCCCAGGCTAGAGTGAGTGCCGTGGCGTCAGCCTAGCTCACAGCAACCTCAAACTCCTGGGCTCAAGCAATCCTGCTGCCTCAGCCTCCCGAGTAGCTGGGACTACAGGCATGTGCCACCATGCCTGGCTAATTTTTTCTATATATATTAGTTGGCCAATTAATTTCTTTCTATTTATAGTAGAGATGGGGTCTCGCTCTTGCTCAGGCTGGTCTCGAACTCCTGAGCTCAAAGGATCCGCCCACCTCGGCCTCCCAGAGAGCTAGGATTACAGGCTTGAGCCACCGCGCCCGGCCTGTATATTGATCTTGTATCCTGTATCCTTGCTAAATTTGAGCCACACCCTTTACAGTAAGTCCCAGCAGGCTTCAGGAGAGGGTACACTGAGCAAGCTCACCAAACCCACTGGAAATCCTCCGTCAACTGCCCTGGAGAAAATGCCTGAGAAAGGGACACTTTCAGGGGTCGTGTCCTGCCCCACCAGCCTGGTTTCTGGTATGAGGAAGAAGGAATCACGATCCTCTCAGACCTGATCTACCTGCCTACAAGGGGTTATGGCCAGTCATCTTTTTCTGCTAATGATAATTTTTAAACGAACTTTGAACCTTCTCAGAGGTTTGCTTCTATTCTCTTGAAAGTGCTAATTTACAGAATGATGCCCTCTGGTTGCATAACCAGACAAAATGCATATCAACAGTTGAGAGAGAGAGAGAGAGAGGGAGAGAAAGAGAGAGTGTGCACACACACATATACCAGGCCCTCTTGAGGTTTCCATAATCGATAACCCATGACATAGAAAACTCCCACCAACTCTTTTGATGTGACTCCATTTTATAAAGAAATCTCTTTTTCTCTTTTTTTCTTTCTTCCCCCATTCCAGATGCTCTTCCCTGCTGCAGGAAGAGTGCCTAAGTGCCTGTCTCTAAGCTCCTGTTTAAGTCCTCCCCCTTTGTGAGTCTCCTCTGGGTAATCCTGACCACCCATCACTGCCTTTTCTGCATTTCTGGTGTGTGGTCAAAATTGCTTTCTGTTAGGGTCAGGCGCAGTGGCTTACGCCTATAATACTAGCACTCTGAAAGGCTAAGGTGGGATTGCTTGAGCTCAGGAGTTCGAGACCATCCTGAGCAAGAGCAAGACTCCGTCTCTACTAAAAATAGAAAAATTAGCCAGGCATGGGTGTATGCCTGTAGTCCCAGCTATGTGGGAGGCTGAAGCAAGAGGATTGCTTGAGCCCAGGAGTTTGAGGTTGCAGTAAGCTATGATGACGCCACTGCACTCTACCCAGGGCAACAGAGCAGAGTCTTTTTTTTTTTTCCAAAAAAAAAAAGGAAGGAAGAATTGCTATCTGATAGCTCCATGGGTATCAATCTCCTCTTCCCAGTACTGTCATCTCCGCAAGGACAGGAAAGGGCAGGGCCTATGTTGTCTACTTCATCTCCATGCCTGGGGAGATCAGCTGGTGCAGGGTGCAGCAGGAAGTGTGGCCCTGGTAGAATATTCTCACTTGTTTCTGCACAGGACTGGGAATTCCTGTCCTCTTGCAGGCCATGGATGTTACATTTAAACCTCTGTTCCTCAGTGGTTATCCTAGCAGGTTGGGTTGATTCATCCTGCTCTGCTTATTCCTTAAGGCTATTGTGTATCAGGTCTGGGTCTTTATCCTGATTAGGATAATAACATCCTGAGTTTGGCCAGTGGGCAGCCTTTCCTTAATGAATGAAAAACGAACTGGAATGTCACCGCAAATGAGTGTTTATCTACCTTGTTCTCTTTCTGCAGAACTATTAGCATTCTGTTGTTATGAAATCTACCAGTGTCATGTGGGTGTCTAATTGCATGTATATTACTAGAGCTCTTTTGATTTTCTTTATTCTGGCATCAAGCTTCATTTTGATTATATGGGGGAAAAAACTAACCCTTTTAATTAAACCAATGTGGATATTAATTATTATTATTGCCTGCTAGCAGAGAAATCTCACTCACATTCAAGCAATAGGGCACACACATCCTGCACTCCCTGGGTAGCCTGTGGAGCAGCAGCCTCTGGGAACCCATGAAGGGTCCATGGACATTTCCAGTTTCCATCGAGGATGGGGACCAGCATGGAACAAACAGGGTTGTCAGGGTTATTTCTTCACTCCTTTTTTTATTGTGTGTCTGCTCTGTCCTTACAAATAAAGTTTGTACAACATTTTCTGTCTGTACATTCAGGTAATGTTGTTTTCCACACATGGACTTTGGATTTTCTGATTTTTAAATTCCTATGGCACCCGCGTGGTTAACTGGCCCTATTTAGTGTTCACGTGTAATTGGACATGGAGAGGAAAATTTCACTTTATACAAAGCAAAACACATAGGCGCCAGCCACGGGGAGCCCTTTGCTACCCCAAGTATGCCATGCTGTCCATAAGGGTAGCACTTGGTGGCAGGTCCAGGAAAAGCCCCAGATACTCTCTAATATTAAAGAGTCAATGGGCAGCGAAGGAGCCACAAGCTCTGAGCTGGGAGGGTGCCTTAATAGGAGGGTATCTTTTGTGACCCACTTGCTCCTCACTTTGTGAAGAAACGCCCTACAATGGCAAGGTGGTGTGAATGTGAAAGGGTGGTGTTCGGCATTGTGCTTTGTGTCCAATATCATCTAGTCCTTCTGACAAACATGGACCAAAGGGTCCTTGACCCTGGATATAGCAAGTAACCAAAGTTTCATTTTATTTGCAGGGACCTGCACATTTGTAGGTAGACAGGGCTTGCTTGCAAATGATCAAGTGAGTCTAGGGCAAGGTCAGAGAAGCATTTTTTTTTTTTCAAGTTCCAACTTCTATCTTTATTTTGCTTTTGTCTTTTTTTTTTCTTTTTTTCTTTTTTTTTTTTTTT
>VSMD01001309.1:0-17831 GCA_008750895.1 Mirza zaza | reverse complement strand
GCCCAATACCCTATTACTGTAGTACCTATGTGTCCACTTAGGTGCTGCTCAGTTAATACCAGTTTGCTGGTGAATATATGTGGTGCTTGTTTTTCCATTCTTGCAGAGAAGCATTTTTGATGTTTCCTTGATGTTTGCTGTCCCAGGAGGACGTGGGCAAACCTGCCCCTCACCCAAGTTCCTTGTTACAAGGGGGCACGCTGATTTTATACTCCTAACAGTTCTTCTCCCAAATGTGGAACATAATTTACAGCATGGCTTCCATGCCCTGTGTTTATTTATTTATTTTAAATCAACACACACTTTGCTCTGAGTGCTATAATTTCTGTGCTATCTTTAAGGTCATCTTTTTACATAATTGGAGATCTATTTTCCAGACTTGAACCAGCGTTTCCTACCAATTTGGATGCTGTTTTGCCCCTTGCCTTGGTGGCTTTCCAGACGTAGGCACCAACAGAATTCTGTCTGTAGGAAGCTGCTGCCGCTGTGTGAAGAATCTGAAGAAAATGTGAAGCCAGACGGAGGTGCTGCCCCACGTGGCTCGCCCCCCCCCCCCCCCCCCCCCCGCAGGGAAGGCGGGGTTGGCCATGGTCTGACCAGCCGTGGGCCTGAGGGCACTGCTTTGGGACCAGGCAGGGCCACAGCATAACTGTCATCTCGTTCATAGTTGCCTCTCATTCTCAAACTCAGGGGTTCTGTTCCACATGAGTGGACTAAGGGCTAAACCGCATTTCTTTTTGAAGGTCTTCTGATTATTCAGTAATTTCACTTGGGGATTTGTGACTCTTCAGGGAGCCTTGTGGTCCTGCTCTGGTTGCTCGTCTAGGGGCCCAGCCCCGCTGTAGCTTCTAGGCCAGTGTCCCATCAGATCAGCCTCAATCTCCCTTTGGGGGAGGAGAGTTTGGACAACTCCCCACTAGCATGTACAGAAGAAAATGTCATTGGGTGCTATGAGCTGAATTGTGTCCCCTGCCCTCAATGCATTTGTTGAAGTCCTAACCCCCGGTACCTCAGAACACATGTGACTGTATTTGGAGACAGGGCATTTAAAGAGTTAAATGAGGTCATTATGGTTGGGTCCTAATCCAATATGACTGGGCTTCTTATAAGAAGGGAAGGTTAGGCCAGGCGTAGTGGTTCGCACCTATAATCCTAGCACTCTGGGAGGTCAAGGCGGGCGGATCGCTCAAGGTCAGGAGTTCGAAACCAGCCTGAGCAAGAGTGAGACCCCAGTCTCTACTAAAAATAGAAAGAAATTAATTGGCCAACTAAAAATATATAGAAAAAATTAGCTGGGGCATGGTGGCACATGCCTGTAGTCCCAGCTACTTGAGAGGCTGAGGCAGAAGGATTGCTTGAGCCCAGGAGTTTGAGGTTGCTGTGAGCTAGGGTGAAGTCACGCATTCTGTCTCAAAAAAAAAAAAAAAAAAGAAAGAAAAAGAAGAGGAGGTTAGCTTTCAGATGCACACAGAGAGACGCGGTCACGGGGAGACATGAGGAGAAGACGGCCATCTATAAGCCAAGAAGAGAGGCCTCAGAAGAAATCAATCCTGCTGATGCCTCAGTCATGGAAATCTAGCCTCTAGAACTTCCAGGAAGTACATTTCTGTTGTTTAAGCCCCCCAGTCTGTGGTATTTGTTACAATAGCCCTAGGAAACAATACACTGGGTTTGGTGAGCGCTGTACATACTCCTGGCAACTATGAACTCCTTAACCAACGCTAGCTAGCTATTCTTAGAACTTTTCTTTTGAAGTTCTTTGCGAGCTCTAAAAGGATATTGTCCTTCTCACCCATTGAGTCTTTTTTAAAAAAATTTAATTTAATTTAATTTTTATTTATTTATTTTTGAGATAGAGTCTCATTCTGTTGCCCAGGCTAGAGTGCTGCGACGTCAACCTTGCTCACAGCAGCCTCAAATTCCTGGGCTCACATAATCCTTCTGCCTCAGCCTCCCGAGTAGCTGGGACTACAGGCATGTGCCACCATGCCTGGCTAATATATATNGCTAATATATATATATATATATATATATACATATATATATATATATATAAGTTGTCCAGCTAATTTCTTTCTATTTTTTTTACTAGAGATTGGGTCTCGCTCTTGCTCAGGCTGGTTTTTTTTTTTAATTTTAAGGCTGGGTCTTGCTCTGTCCTCTGGGCTAGGGTGCAGTGGCGTCATCATAGCTTGCTGCAACCTCAAACTCCTGGGCTCAAGTGATTCTCCTGAGCTTGGTCTTTCAAAGTGCTGGGATTACAGGCATGAGTCACTGCACCCAGCCCTCACCCATCGAATTTCACCACAGAGTTGGTACCTCATTTTTAAATTCTTTGCATTCTTTTCCTGTTGGGTACTGGGAAAACCTGAGACTGGGAGTTGGGAGACTGAAGCCCTAGTTGCAGGAACACTGCTATCAAGCCGTGTGAGCTTGGGAGGTCACACAGTCTCCTGGGGCTCAGGCTCCTGGCTTGTAACACCAGTGGTGGAGCAAGTGCTCCCTGAGGTTCCTTTCAACTCTGACAAATACTCCAGAGACCTTATGCTGTACACTCTGGTGAACTCTCTTTTTTTCAGGTTGCTAATTTCTCCCATTCATAAAATGGCTAGAAGATTCATTCTTGCTGACATCTGCTAGGGAGACCAGCAGATAAAAGGTCCTTTTAGAGGTCAGCCCGGCTAGTGAAAGAGCAAGGAATCCTAGTTCCAATTCTAGGGAGTAGATCTGAAATTCCAGAGCTGTCAGTTAAATTCCCAGTGCTACCTCTGACTTACTTTGCTTAGGCAAGTTGATGAATTATGTCTAGTCCTAACAAAGGTGGTGGTTGAGGTAAAATCAGGTGTCCTTCGCAAACTGAATGATCATGAAGATGTAAAGTACTGTGAAGTACTGCAAAAATGGACTAACGAACACAAACTCCTGTGAACTTGGCACCTGTTTCAGGGGAGCTTTGCCATTTTGGCAGCCTGACTTGGCCTATGGTTTTGTGTTGAGGCTTGTTCCAAATAAAGCATGGATCCTCCTCCCTTTTCCCCTCTCCATGTGCAGGCAGCTCAATCCAACACCTCACAGTGCTCTGTCAGCTTACCTGTTGTAACAGGTACTGGCCCATGGATGGTTCTGGCTTATACCTTGGGCCCATCCTAGGCATTAACTCACCTTAAATTGGAGCCACTAAACATTTTCCTGATGAGTGCCCAGTGGCTTCATATTTTGCCAGATGCTCCCCTTTAATTCTATTCAGCTCAATGCAGCTTCATGAATTTAAACATTTCCTATGTATTCAGAACCACATACAGAGCACTGTATATGGCACAGTGTCGTATCCTAAAGAACTACAATGACCCAGTCCTACACTCCAGGGAACTTACGGTTTTCCTAGGAAGACGAGATACTTACATGAAACAAACTGAGAATAGTCAAGACATAGTCTCCGTTGGGCTGAACAGAGTCTCAAGTGCTCAAATGGATGATACAGCCAGTAAATTTCAAGACTGGTGAGGAAGAAGAGAGATTAGAGTTGGCTGAAATTTTCAGGAAAGACTTCAAAGAGAAGATTTGCACCTTGGTCTTTTGTTGGCATTTTAAAATGGGACAGATGATATTAAGTTTACGTGGGCAATTCAGGCCCTTAGAGGATCAGCAAGCATTCCTCAGACTGTTATAGCAGTGGGACATTGGGTTGAAAGGGAGCTCTTAGGAGAGGTAAGAGGTAGAGAGAGGGGCAGTGATGGAAAGTGGACTTGAGCAAAGAGTCTGTTTAATTTGGACTGTGTGAAATGGTTTCCAAACAAAAATCCCTCCCCTTTCTCCATCCTCTGCCTTCTTCAGTTTCCAGACCCTGACATCATGACGTAGTGCAGCTGTGGTTATATATCTTTTCCTTTCCGTTTGACCCCCCAGCTAAAGTACCACTTTCTTGGCACCCAGAATGGAGTGCACTGCCAGTGGATCAGAAGGGAGATTGATTTTGGACTGTCAGCCCTGATGGAATGCTGAGGGCTATTGCATGGCCTTCCTTGAGCCAGTCACTAGAAATGGTGTGGGGTGGCTCTTCTGAGAGGGTAGAATTTGGGGTGCTGATGGAACCCTTCTCTAAAAACTGAACACTGGCTGACCTTTAGTTTTCCTGAATCAGTCAGGGCTGTAACCTCCTTTAGATGGAGTCCCAGGGCTCATTCCTGTCCAGGGGGACAGAGATGACATTGTCTTGGGAGTTTATGTAATGGTTGACCTGGTGAAGTCTGAGGATTCAAGGTGGGTGACCTGGTGAAGTCTGAGGGTTCATGGGGCAGTGGCCCGTGTCAAGCTATTACAGGACACCACAAATTTAACAGGAGAGAATACATTTTTAAAAATCCCCTTGGGAGAACCACCTCCTTGGAGGATTCTAGGAGCCCACAATAACTTCATTATTTAAAATATTATCAGGAAGGATTTTGGGTAGGTCTGGGTCATTCCTAGGTAGAGGGATGGGCATGACCTAATGAGGATTTCATTAAGATGATCATCTCAGGGGCCTTGGGAGTAGCACCACGTTCTCAGGGCTCTGGCACACGTCTGTAAATTAATTCACTCATGCCTATCTCTCCCCAGGGAGATGAAAGGGAGAAAGAGCAGAGCCACAAAGGGAAAACCACAAGTTGATGGAAAACACAACTTCCTGTCATTATGCTGCCACGATCTGTATTATTCTTGGGCAGTTAAGAGTTGCCATGGACAGTCTCCACTTTAGTTGCTCGGATATGACTCTGGTAGCACACCAGGGAGAGATGACCTCACTGACCCACTCAACTCAGAAAGGCAGTTTTGCTGCTTCCCAGGAAATAGCTGAATAATCCAGATCGGAAAGGAGAATCTGGGCTGGATATCTTTCCTTGTGAAATTTTGACATGAAAGAGAGAGAGAAAGAGAAAGAAAGAAAAGGCAATTCATTTATTTTGTGACCTTGTGAGAGGTACTATACCATAGTGGCATAAGAGCAGAGACTTTGGGTAGACTTGGTTCACATCTAGTGTCCTTGATTAACAGTTGTATGCAAGTTTCTTAGCTTCTCTAAACCTCTGGTTATCAGTGAAATGGGGATAATAATACAAATCTGAGAGTTGCTTTAAGAACTTGTTGAGACAATGTACGCATAGCACGTGGTGATCAATCAGTAAATGATAGCCAACAGTAATCATCATTACCCACACCTAAGTGCTGGATAGGGCAGCTACTTGGTGGATTTAATGAGATGGGCCTTTTGGCAAAGAAATTCATTATAGCACATGTTATTTGAAACAAGCAAACGTTGAAATAGAGTTATGAGATGCTCTTGACCTTTCCTATGCTCCTCACCCATTACCATGAGACCACAGTACCCTTTGTCTTGCTGGTGGCTAGCACAGAAGATCCAAGTTGGAAAATATAATGTATACACATGAAGAATATTTACTGATTGCCTGCTGTGTGCCAGACCCTGTTGTAGGAGTGAGGGATCCAGCAGTGAATAGACCATGACCGTGACCCTATGGACCATACATAGAGAGACCCACATGTGAACAATTACATTAACAAGGTCATTTCTGATGGTAAGGAGGGCTATGAGGGCATATTTCCCTCCAGACTCATGAGTTGTAGTTTTTGCCTCCTGATGATATCTAATGTGGCTTTCAAGGCCACCAGGGCTGATTGCACTGTGCCTACCTGTGCCCACACAGGACTCCAAGGCCAAGCTTCAGGCTAGTCAGACTTCAAGGCCCCCAGGTCCTCCGAGATACAGAGCACCATTGAGTGTGGGAGAGCATTGGAAAATCCTGTTGCCCTCCCCCTGGGATCATGTTAACAGCACTTATATCCCAAAGGGACCCTTTGCAATAAAATTCAGATGTTTCTGCCCAACTCAATACTTCTCTGTCTCTCCTGCTTGGGCAGTTCTCTGTGCTATTTGAAGGCTTACGAAATTTGTGGAGTTCTTGGGATCATACATTTATTTGTCAAACAGAAATGCGTTACCTCTTTTTTTCCTCCGTTAGAAAAGTATCTCTGGAAACATACACCAACCAGTGCCAAATGCCTGGGAGTCAGGAATAACGCTACCTGCCAAGGCTTTAATGTTTGATTCTCTGCTATCCGTAGTGCAATTAGGGAGCTGGTCCTCCTGAGCTTTGGATCTGTGACACAGGAAGCCCAGCAAACCCGAATTAGAGGCCAGGGGAGCCCAAGTTTTCTGGAAGTTATTAGTCATGTGACATTGGCCAAATCACTGACTATCTCTGGGGCTCAGTTTCCTCATCTGTGAGATGGGACAATTCAGAAGTTGTTGAGAGGGGTAAAACAAGGTAATGGCTACCCTTCAGTCGGTGCCTCAGCTGTGAGGCAAGCAGGCTGTCAGCAGAGCAGGAGTCAGCTAGAGGGTGTGGGCCAGGGCTAGAGGGACTGAGAGGTGGGTGGCATGTGGATGTCAGCATCTTAGAGAGCCCAGTGACCTCCAGGCTGAGGCAGCCTGTGCCAGCATCCATGGGGCCATGGCTGCTGGCTTAGGTGAGGCAATAGGAGGTTCTGAGCCAGGCTCTAGTTCTAGAGAGGTGTGTGGGAGGTGAAACAGGGCTGTAGCCCGCAGGCAAGGATAAAGGTAGGAAGCACCAGGCTCCAGAGAGGGGGTTAGTGCATGCTAGGCAAGATGGGGTGGAACTCAGTTTTAGCCTCATCAAGGGTATCCTCAGAAACCCAAGGCAGAAGGTGAGTTATTGGCCAGAGGGGTCCTGTTCAGAGTTAGAAGGAACATTACAGATTGCAGTTTGGGGCTATCATAAATTAAGGCAGCAAGAACGATTCAGGAGCCCACCTGTGCAGCGGGGGAGGGGAGAGGAAGGTCGGGATCGAGTGGGGATCGAGCCCCTAACATACTGCCAGGACTGGTTAAGCTCAGCTGAGGACCTGCCGTGGTCTGTGTAGCCAGCTACTCCTCACACGACCTGTGACATAGATATGGTGTCCATTTTACAGATGAGAAAAATGAGGCACAGGGAGGTAACTTGCTCAAAGTTTCACTGCTGGTAAGAGGTAAAGCCAAGACGAAAACCCAGATCTGTCCTGTGCCAAAGGCTGCCTTTCTAACTGCTGGAGACCAGGCTGTGATCGCCTACCTAATGGCACTTGAGGGAAACCTGAGGCCTGTGTATCTAGTTCCTAAACAAAGGCCTTTCCCTTTCACGGTTCCCCCAGGTACCACTGCCTCTGCAGCCCTCCTTGTCCCCAGCCTAATTTGGGCATTAAAACTTCTTGAAAACACACATTCTCTCTCTCTCTTTTTATCTCTGGAAGGCTGAAAATTGAAATTAAAGCCGAAGAGACTTCTGCTACAAACAAGGACAACCTTGTCTATTTTTTTGAGTGAGATCTACCTAAGGGTGTGGAGCGGCTTTGCCTGGAGGTATTTGTGGAGAAAATAGACCGAAGCTTCAGTACTTACTTAGTTAAGGGTAACTAAAATCCATCAGTGATATCAACGAAGACTCGGATTAACTTTTTTGTTCTTAAATATAAATTCCGTGTTGCTATGGTCTGAATGTTTGTGTCTCCCCCCACCCCACCAATCCAAATGTTGAAAGCTAATCTCCAGTGCAATAGTGTTAAGAGGCGAGCTCTTTAGGAGGCGATCGGGTCATGAAGGCTCTGCCCTCATGAGTGGGATCAGTGCCCTCATTAAAGAGGCTGGGGGGAGCTTGAATGCCCCTTCTGCCTCAACAGACACCAGATCTACTGGTGCCTTGATCTTGGACATCTCAGCCTCCAGAACTATGAGCAATACATTTCTGTTGTTTATAAATTACCCAGTGTAGGCCAGGCATGGTGGCTCGGGCCTGCCCCTAGCACTCTGGGGGGTGGAGGCCAGAAGATCACTTGAGGTCAGGAGTTCAAGACCAGCCTGAGTAAGAGTGAGACCCCATCTCTACTAAAAATAGAAAGAAATTAGCTGGGCAACTAAAAATAGAAAAAAATTTAGCCAGCATGATGGTATATGTCTGTAGTCCCAGCTACTTGGGAGGCAGAGGCAGGAGGATTGCTTGAGCCCAGGAGTTGAGGTTGCTGTGAGCTAGGCTGATGCCACGGCACTGTAGCCTGGGAGAAAGAGCAAGACTCTGTCTTAAAAAAAAATTGCCCAGTCTAAGGTATTTTGTTATAGCAGTCTGATCAAACTGATACATTTGTTAACTTATATTATTGAGAAGAATTGACAAATATTTTACAGATATATTTAATAATTTATCCATTTGTTCACTTGGATGCAAAATCTATTTTGTATGTGTAACATTGTCTTTTGCATTACTGCTTTAATGGCAAGTTTGTTTATTTATTTATTTAGAGACAGAGTCTCACTCTGTTGTCCTGGCTAGAGTGCTGTGGCGTCTGCCTAGCTCACAGCAACCTCAAACTCCTGGGCTCAAGCAATCCTCCTGCCTCAACCTCCTGAGTAGCTGGAACTACAGGCATGCACCACCATGCCTGGCTAATTTTTTCTATATTTTTTTAGTTGGCCAATTAATTTCTTTCTATTTTTAGTAGAGACAGGGGTCTCGCTCTTTCTCAGGCTGGTCTCGAACTCCTGACCTTGAGCGATCCTCCCGCCTCAGCCTCTCAGATAATGGCAAGTTTATTACCCTACATCTGTTTCAAAGTTTGCACACCCAACCTTCAGGTCACAGTCACTGGGTAGGAAAAACTCATCTCCCAAATCTCCATCTAGTCCCTAGAACCTCATCATGTGCTCTTCCAGAGGCACCTAGGGACATGGTAGGTCACACGTACAGAGAAAGACATCTGTCTTTTAAAGAATGTGGGAACAAAATAGTATTAGATTATAACTCAGGGTATAAAATAAATATTTATGAGTCCATACTGATGTAAATAAGTGATTGAATAACTACATGAATTGGGGCAAAGAGACAAATCTCCAATGCAGCAGAATTTCAAATCATTTATAAAGACACTCCACCCTCAAGAAGGTGGAGCATAACTCTCTGTATTAGTTTCTTGTGGTTGCTGTAACAAGTTACCACCAACTTGGTGACTTAAAACATCAAAGATTATTATTTTATAGTCGTGGAGGCCAGATGTCTGCAATTGGTATCACTGAATGAAAACCAGGGTGTCGGTAGCTCTGTGCTTCCTCTGGAGGCTCTAGGGAGAAGCCATTCCTTGCCTCTTCCAGTGGTAACTGCTCTCCACATTGCTCCCATCTCTGTCCTTGTGGCCACATTGCTTTCTCCTCTTCTGTGTCAACCTCCCTCTGCCTCCCTCTTATGAGAACACTTGTGATTGCAATTATGGCCCATTTGGATAATCCAGGATGATCTCCATGCACCAAGATCCTTAACCACTTTGGTACGGTGCTCACCGGCCCCGAAACCTTGCCCACAGCCGGCACTCACAGTCCGCACGATAGTTTGTGCTGTGCATTGATGACGAATCTGTTTTGCTCTTGTGTGATGAGGAAAGCTTTAAAGCACTGAAAGCTTGTTTTACTTTAGAGGCAGCTTTACTTGTAATGTAAATCAGAATAGGTAACATATACATATATGTTTTCATTATGTTATTTTTAAATGCTCACAATTTTATTTTGATAAATGAAAAATTAGGAAAGTCATATCACGGAAGGCAGCTAAAGTTGCTGTGCGCGTTCATCTGTGCTTGTTGACTATAGTGGACGCTGGTACCGGAATGGTTAATTGAATCACAACTACAAAGTCACTTTTGACGTATGCGGTATCATTCACAGGTTCCCAGGATTAGCACGTGGACATATTTGGGGGATATTTAGTCCCCCACACTCTCTTCTCCTTAAGTGTGGGCTGTACATAGTGACTTTCATCTGAAGAGTATAGTATGAAGAGGGGGAAAAGTAACGCCCCTTTTCAACAACTTCACTCCTGTGGTTAACTATTGTTTATGCATCAATTTTCTCTCTGCTGGATCCATTTCCTCACTTACAAACACACTGCAGTATTTCCTACCTTAAAATGAAACAAAATAAACTCACTCTCACCCAGCATCCTCCTGCCCTCCTTTTTTTAAATTTTTTTTCTTTCTTTTTTTTTTATTTCAGCATATTATGGGGGTACAAATGTTAAGGTTACGTATATTGCCCATGCCCCCCCCCCCACCCGCCCAACACCCGATAAATGTTATTCCTATATGTCCACTTAAGTGTTGATCTGTTAATACCAATTTGCCGGTGAGTACATGTGGTGCTTGTTTTTCCATTCTTGAGATACATCATTTAGTAGAATAGGTTCCAGCTCTATCCAGGAAAATACAAGAGGTGCTATATCACTATTGTTTCTTAAAGCTGAATAGTACTCCATGGTATACATATACCACATTTTATTAATCCACTCATGTATTGATGGGCACCTGGGTTCTTTCCACCCTCCTGCCCTCCTGATTGTTTGTTTCCTGCCACTGAAAACCTTCCGGAGAGCTGTCTACTCCCCCTGCCTCCCCTTGGTCACCTCACACTGGCTCTCCAGGCTGCTGCACTCTGGGTCCCACCTCTACTGCTCCACTGAGGCAGCTCTGCCGAGGTCACCAACTACCTCCATGCTGCCAATACAATGGCCATTTCTCTGTCCTCTTCTTCCTGGACTGCTCATCAGCACCCCACAGGTTTGTTCTCCCTCCTGCTGCTGCTTCTACCCTCCCGATCTGCCCTCTTCCGGTTTGCTTTCAATCCCTCTGGCAACTCGCTCCCACCCCCTTGGTCTTGTGCTGAGGTCCCCTGCTTCACCTGGGTACTTGCAGCAGTGTGCCTCAGGGCCTTCCCTCCCTCCCTGCCTGTCCCACTCATCCCCTCTGTCTCCCTGTCTTCGGGTCTCCCATGAGCTCCTCTCTCTCTATCTACACTTCCTCCCTGGGCATAGCATCCAGTTTCACCAACATGCTGATGATGCTGTCCTTTATATCTTCAGCTTTGACTTCAGCACTGAACTCCAGATCAGACATACAACCACACACAAGATGTCTTTACCAGGATATCTATAAGCTTTCTCAAATATACACTTTCCAAAACTGACCTAAGGACTCCCGTCAAAACAGGTTCTTCCCTTGTGTTCCCTATATTAGTAAATGGCACGACTATCCTACATAGTTGCTCAAGCCCAGCATCTAGGAATTACCCTTAATTCCTCCATTGGAATGACCTCTGTGGCATATTTCACTGCGCTCCTCTCCACTGCATAGTCTTGCCTAGCTGTCGTGTCTTACATGGACATCCACTATGGATTTAAGATACGATTTTCCAATTTCACTCTTATTTTCTTTCAATCTTTACAGAATTTTTTTTTTTTTTTTTTTAACAGACAGGGTCTTGCTCTGTTGCCCAGGTTGGAGTGCAGTGGCATGAATGTAGCTCACTGCAGCTTTGAACTCCTGGGCTCAAGCAATCCTTCAGCCACAGCCTCCAAATTGCTAGGACTACATGTTCATACCACTGCATGCACCAGGCTGATTAAAAAATTTTTTTGTAGAGTTGGGAATCTCACTATGCTGCCCAGGCTGGTCTTAAACTCCTGGTCTCAACCTCTCCTCCTGTGTTGGCCTCTCAAAACTCTGGGATTATAGGCATGAGCCACTGTGCCCGGCCATAGTGTTTTTAGAAAAAGGTAAATCAGATCATGTCATTCCTTAAACTGCCTGAAATCCTTTAGTGGCTCTTCATTGACTTAGAATAAAATCCAAAGTCCACATAGGGTCTGTAAGGCCTGACATGACCTGGATCCTGCCTGTCAAGCCGGCCTCATCTTGTACCACCCGCCCCTGCTGCTGCCACAGCTGCCTTCCCTTCTTTCAGTTTCCTAAACATTTCATTCCATCCATGATCACTTCAGAGTCCCTGTCTTTAGCTCATTACATGGTTGATGTCTTCTGGTTTCCTTCTTTTCTCCGTTTTCAATCTGTAATCATCTTATTCATTGCTTCGCTTACTTGTTTATAGCTCATTTCTCCCCCTAAATGTACGTGCTCCACAGGGGCGGGGCTCTTTATTGTCTTGCTCACTTCTGTGTTCCCAATATCCAGAGCTATGGCTGGAGAGACCCTCGATAGATATTAATTGAGAGGCATTTGAAGGAATGACTAAATGAATGTGCGTCGGGACCTCAAATCTATCAGGCAGGTTCACACCCGAGGCTCTGTGGAAATGCTCTGTTTTACTCTCATTTCGTTCTCACTACAACCTCTGGACCCGGGTACTGTTATATGCATTTGACACATGAGGAGACTGAGTAGAGAAATTATATGACTTGACCGGGTTTTTCAGCTGGTAAGTGCTTTTTTAGGGTTCAAATCCAGACCTTTCTGATGCCAGCGCATGCATGGCATAACCAGAGAGCAACACTCTCTCAATGACACCACGGAGCTTTAGCGACGTGATCGGCCTGTAGGGGAAGCCCTTCAAAAATTTCATTTTGAAGAATTGCCAGGGGACATTTTTCCCCGGGCTTAACAACACCTATAACAGGTGTTTGAAAAGAACACAAACAACGGCCAGGCACGGTGGCTCACACCTGTAATCCTAGCACTCTGGGAGGTCGAGGCAGGAGGATTGCTTGAGCTCAGGAGTTCAAGACCAGCTTCGGCAAGAGTGAGACCCTGTCTCTACTATAAATAGAAAGAAATTAGCCAAACAACTAAAAATAGAAAAACTTAGCGTGGTGGTGTATGCCTGTAGTCCCAGCTACCCGGGAGGCTGAGGCAGGAGGATGGCTTGAGCCCAGGAGTTTGAGGTTGCTGTGAGCTAGGCTGATGCCACGGCACTCTAGCCTGGGCAACAGAGTGAGACTCTGTATCAAAAACAAACAAAAAAAGAACACAAACAAAAACCAACCTCCCCCAAAAGCATTATTATTTGTGCTGTTCTCTATTGCTGGCCCTGGCTGGGGATGGGAGCAGAGGCAGCAGAGGAAGACAGGAGAGATGGAAACCTTGGGAAGCTGGGAGGGAACTGGGTGGGTGTGGCAGGGACTCTCTGGCAGCCCCCTCATGGCAGTAGTTTAGGAACTTATCACATCCTGAGCAATGGGCATGCTCATGGTTCCTGCCATCATCCAGAATCCAGCACACCCCGCCAGGGCTTCCTTCTGAAGATCACTGTCTCCTGAAAAGCTCCCACAGTTTCCTCCAGTCCTGGTGGTCTTGGCTCTTCTGCCATCCCCAAAGTGCCTCCAGATTTTATCTCCAGCCTCAACTCCTGCCCTGGCTCCGGTCAGATCCATCTCATACTCTTTCCAGCCACCATATTCTTGGACGTGCTCTACCCTTAGCATGATCTTCTTTCACCTGACAAAGAATTCTTCAAGCTCAGTCGAAGCAGATCTTCCAATTGAGAGATGGTCATGTCCCCACTCAGAGTCCTGGTGGCCTCCTGCAGATCTCCTCGAGGGCAGCCCTCAGCACTGCAGAGGAGGGGACTCATTTGGCTGACTCTTCCTCCAGCAGATGAGCTCTTTTGGGGCTCTTGTTCATTATTGTATTCTTAAACTTCATAGGGCTTGGTAAGTAGTAGGTGCTCAGTAAACACCTATTGAGTGAGTGAATGAAGGAGAAAAGGTACTATCTATCTGTGGTCCATCTTTTCCAACTACATGCAAAAGAGAAGAAGAAAGTGCATCTAAACCTTCCCTGGGTAGGGCAGTGACCAGGCTCCTGTTTTCTTCCTCTTACATGAAAGGAAATAAACCAGCGAGTGGCAGCTAGAGTGAGACACTGTGTTTTCTATGCCGAGAGTTGGCAGGAGATACAAGGAGAGCCCTGGCGGCAAGGACTCCCCAGCCTGGGAAACCTCAGGAACTCACCCGCACACAGGTGAGGTCATTTGGCTGCGCACCTGTAAAAATGAAAGGTAGGGGTTAAAGGCAGCTTGCTTCTCCACTTCTTTGTGCCCACCTGCACCCAGCATGGTGCTGATGGGCTGTTCCCAAAACACTTGCCTGAGGCTGAGTGATGGCATTTGCTTAGAAAAAGCTCCACAAACCGAGCCTGACATTGGCAACAAACATCTAGCTGTGGTTTGCAAACTTGACTATATACTGTGTGATCACCTGGGGAGCTTTTGGAAGAATGCCTGGGCACATCCCAAGAGATTTTCATTTAATTGGTCTAGATGGAGAACAAGCATGGCATTTTTTAAAACCTCCCCAGGTGATTCTACAGGTCTACGAACCCCTGTGCTAAATGTGTTACACAGTGTCAGGGGTTCCTGTCCCAGGAGGAGGCGGGTCTGCAGGTGGGCTGAGGGCCGGCTCATCTGGAGGCTCCTGGCACAGCCCTACCTGATGCCTGGGGTCCTTGTCAGGGCTTTTTCTCCAAGACAAGGGTCAGCACACTTTTTCTGTGAAGGGCCAGAATTGTATTTAATAAATGTTAGATTTCGTGGGCCATCCAACTTCTGTCACAACTATTTAACTATGCTGTTGTAGCTTGAAAGCAGCCATAGGTAATGTTTAAATGAATGAACATGACTGTTTCAAAAAAATTTCATTTATGGACACTAAAATTTGAATTTTACATAATCATCACATGTCATGAAATATTCTTTTGATTTTTTTCAGCCATTAAAAAATGTGAAACCCATTTGTAGCCTATGAATCATATAAGAAAAGGTGGCCAGTTAGATTTGGCCTGTCAACTCCCTGCTCTGAGAGATGAGTGGTGGCCACTGTTTATGGCTTAATAAATGGTAAATGCCTCCCCATCTCTCCCCTCACTGGACGTTCTCAATTCCCCATTGGCTGTGGCTGTAAGCCAGCTCTCACCCGCAAGGAGTGCCAATCAAGATAGGAGTGCTGTTTATTTATCTGTCAAAAGGTGCTCAAGCGCACATGGGCAGGTGATTGTTAGAAAAGACAAGCTTAGGTTTTAGTTCTTTGAGTCATGTATTTTCTTCTCAGAGATGAGGACACTGTAGCAAAAACTATGAGCAGACGTTATTCCTTATGACGTCCTAGGACGGGGAAGAAGGAAGTTTAACTACTGTGAGATATTATTGTCTAGTAACTGGAGACTAATTGTCTCAGTCAGTTAGTTGCATCTTCCTTATCTAAGTTTGGATGATGCCTACATCCTGCTTCCTGCTGTCCACCCTCCATGTCTCCAGAGGTTCTTGGGCCCACGTCCGGTTCCACAGGGTAAATCACAAATAGTCTAAGTTGAGGAATACATGCAGAAGAAATGGTCCCTTTTTCCTTCTGGATGTTGTCCCATGTCCCTGTTAATGCCTGCGTGTTGATGCTTGGAGCTACCATCTTGGGACCACGAGGGGATACACCAAGGACAGCAGAGCAGAAATGGGGAAGCAACCTGGATTCTTGCTGATGCTCTTGGGCCACTGAATGAACCAACTCTTGAGCTGCCCTACTCTGGACTTCTTGTTATATGAGCTAAATTCCCCTATTGTTTAAAATTATTTTAAATTGAGTTTTCTGTTTTTCACAGCTGAAAATATCAAAATGCATATAGCAGTCTGGAAAGATGCCTCCTTCTCAGTATCCCATACCGAGCACATAGTGGGTTCCTAGTTGGTTGAGGAACAGTTTGAATTACATGAATCCAATTGCTAGCTAACAAAGAGACTTTCTATAGAGAAGTTCCCTTTGTAAAGGGACTGCCTTCTTCCAGCATCTCTGGCAATGTTTCCATCTTTAATTTATCTTACTTGAAGTTTCAGTGACAGATAATAATAACTGGAGGGGTCGGGGTAGATCCCTTCCAGCCGAAGCCCATTAACTGACTCAGTCCCACCCAGGTTGGCAACCACAACTTTGCTGGTGCACCCAGCATCTTCTGAAAATCCCATAACTGCAAGAGAAGGACCAAATAAAATCAACACATGAATCAATCAGATATTTGCAAAGTCTCCATTGTAATGTGGGTTCTATGGTATAGTATGAGATGCAAATAACATCCCTCCCTTCTGTTTCAGTTACGTTGACTGCTTAGCAATGACTCTAAAGCTGAGAATGTAAAACAATTATTTATTGTGCTCACAGATTCTCTGGGCCAGGACTTCAGACAGGACACAGTGGGGAAGGCTCATCTCTGTGGGGCAGCTTGAAATCTGGGGCTAGAATTATTTGAATCACTCACTCTCAGGTGTGGTGGTTGATGCTGGGAAGATTCAAAGACCCAAGGGCCTCTAGCCTCTTTTTATCTCTGTGTGGCCTCTCCATGTGGTCTCTCCAGCATGGCAGCTGCAGGGTAGCTGGACTGCTTACATGTCAGCTTAGACGTGCACCCAATTACACCTTCTTTGATAGAATTGTGCCTGATGGGAGGGTTGAGAGCTAGATCCCTGGGAATAAACCCCTGAAACAGGACAAGCAAGTGAGTCTGATAGTATTCTGGTCAGAGCAGCCACAGACTAGCGCCCAAGGGCACCCAGAGTCGGACCCAGAGCACAGGAGGGTGTTTCCCTGGATTTTGGCACTAAGATTGCTCCAATAGGCTGGGTTGCAGGTCTTCACATACTTGGGTGTCATAAATATGTGACAACAACCTTCTTCAGCTAGGATGGCTGGTACCAAGGAGCTCAAAAGAATAGGAGTTGATGCCTCTCAGAGATGAGGAGAAGTCACTGGTAGGTAAGTGACCACTGAGAGCTTCCCAGGAGGAAAAGGGATGTTTGAAAGGACACGTGAGATATCTCAAGGAGCCCCTGGACCAGAAAGGAAGCTAAGGGGGAGTGAGTGATTATCTAGGTAGGGGTGGTTTGTCTCCATTGTTGTCATCCATGTTTATTAAAATCTTCAAGCTGGAATGACTTAAGAAACATGGATTGTTGTACAGACATATTATTCATTGCTTTGTATAAATGCACATATAATTACTGATATGCATAATTCTGTGTAATTTCCTTCTGAGTGTAGGGAAAGCCCAGAGCAACAGTGTGTTAGCAGCACCCTGTGCTCTAGCTGCAGGGAGGGAGAAAGTGTGGGGTCTTCCTTGTGCTTGCCCTGACTCATCATCCTGTTATAAGGTTCAGGATTATTATTATTATTTTTTTGTTTTTGAGACAGAGTCTCACTTTGTTGCCCAGGCTAGAGTGCTATGGTGTCAGCCTAGCTCACAGCAACCTCAAACTCTTGGGCTCAAGCGATCCTGCTGCCTCAGCCTCCCAAGTAGCTGGGACTACAGGCATGCACCACCATGCCCAGCTAATTTTTTCTATATATATTAGTTGGCCAGTTAGTTTCTTTCTATTTATAGTAGAGATGGGGTCTCGCTCTTGCTCAGGCTGGTTTCCAACTCCTGATCTTGAGCAATCTGCCCGCCTTGGCCATCCAGAGAGCTAGGATTACAGGCGTGAGCCACCGTGCCCAGCCAGGTTCAGGATGTTTTGATAGTTAAGGTCCTGCTTGAAGAAACACAGCATCAGTGTGACAGATCCAAGGTTCTAAGTGTCTCTCCTTCATCTTCAACTCTTAAGGCCTCCACTATAAAATTCAACCTCTGGTTAGTGTCGAATAAGTAGTCCCCCTTAAACAGTCTAATTTGGTTTACTTCATTTGAGTGTTTCTTTTTTTTTTTTTTGAGACAGAGTCTCACTTTATTGCCCAGGCTAGAGTGAGTGCCGTGGCGTCAGCCTAGCTCACAGCAACCTCAAACTCCTGGGCTCAAGCAATCCTGCTGCCTCAGCCTCCCAAGTAGCTGGGACTACAGGCATGTGCCACCATGCCCGGCTAATTTTTTTTTTTTTTCTATATATATTAGTTGGCCAATTAATTTCTTTCTATTTATAGTAGAGATGGGGTCTCGCTCTTGCTCAGGCTGGTCTCGAACTCCTGAGCTCA
>VSMD01001308.1:0-17845 GCA_008750895.1 Mirza zaza | reverse complement strand
CCCCCACGGTGTGACCTCTGCTTCTCTCTTCTCAGCCCTCTCCCGGGGGGTCCTTGCCCGAACCTTGGTGTCCTGGCAGTGGTTCCAACGATGGCGTCGTACTAGTAGCTAGTATTATCCAGTGTCCCCAGTGTGCTGGACTCAAGGCTCAGCGCCTCACATGTCCTGTCTCAGAACTCTTCCATGTGGTGCTATCATTCTCTCCATCTAAAAAGCTAATCAGAGGATAAGGCAGATTAAATACCTTGCTTAATGTAGTCTAAAAATTATAGAACTGATGTTTTGTGCCATTCTCCACAATTGATATTTATTTAGATAATCAGGCCGCCCTGTGACTTCGCTTCCCTTCCTTGAGCACATGTACGCTGCCTTCTCCTCTGGTCCAGCTACTGCCCACGCGGTCATGCCGCTGGGGCTTGCTGTGACCAGAGCCAACGGGCCTTTTAGTTCTTTTGTCACCTGATTTGGGCATATGACACCTGTGACTATTCACGCTATCTGTTTCTCTTGGAGTCTATGATGTTTTCCTCCCTCTTGTCCTATTTCCGACTGCTGCCAGCACATCACCCTGCAGTGCTCTCGGTTTCTGTCTCCTGCTCGCAAATTCTGACCCACCCAGAGGCCTCTTCCTGGCCTTCCACCCCTCCTCCCTCCCAGCGCCCTCTGTTCTTCCACTTGCTGTGGTGGCCTCTGCCCCCTGCCTGCTCACCTGCAGACTCCCTCCCGCTTCGAGACCCACACGCCTCGCGCTTTCTGGACCTCGGGCGGACGTCCAGCAGCCCCTGCCCGCTCACCCGGGGGAACCTGTGCCCACGCTGCCAGCCTGCGGGCCGGCCCACCCCGCCCAGGCCCTGGAGCGTCCTTGGAGCGCCTCCTGACTGGGCGCACAGGCGGCACCACCTGTGTGTCTGCGTGGCCTCCCCGACCTCCGTTCCTGTCGCCCTCTGGTGCTCAGGGCTGCCTCGCTTCTCTCTGCCCCAGGCCGCAGGGCCTGCCTGCTGCGGAGGACCAGCCCGTGGCCTCGCCCTGTGCCTGCTGCAGCCTCCCGTCCCACTATGGCCTCCCTCCCTTCCCAGCTGGGCACCATGCGGCCTCCCCTCCCCGCTGTGGCCTCCCTTCCCAGCTGTGCACCATGTGGCCTCCCCTCCCCGCTGCGGCCTCCCTTCCCCTCTGCAGCCTCCCCTCCCTGCTGCAGCCTCCCTCCCTGCTGCAGCCTCCCTCCCTTCCCCTCTGCAGCCTCCTCTCCCTGCTGCAGCCTCCCTCCCTTCCCCTCTGCAGCCTCCCTTCCCCTCTGCAGCCTCCCCTCCCCTCTGCAGCCTCCGTTCCCCTCTGTGGCCTCCCTTCCCCACTGTGACCTCCCACTGGGGAGGCGCCTCCCGCTCTCTGCCAGGGTCCCTCCTGTCCTCCTGGCGTCCCATGGTGCGGGCTGTTGTGAGGCCCTCAGGCTTCTCCACGCTGCGCTCCAGACACGGTGGCTGCGGGGCAGGATAGGTGATGGCCTGCGCGGTGGCGGCCAGACGCCAGGCGAGGGCACACGCTGTGTCCGGGATCCGCTGGCGATGCTGCGTTTGAGGGAAGCGCCTTCCCCGTCGTCGGGCGCCGGTCATGATGCGGGCTGGGCCTGTCCTCCCGGGCCGGCCTCGGTGGGCCTGATGTTCCCTGCGTTCCGTCTGCACCCGCCTGAGGCCACCACATTGCAAAGTTCCTGGGAGCTGGGGCAAAGTTAGTGAGTCTTTCTTTTCTTTTTTAAATGATAAGACTGGGTCAGGCTGGTCTCGAACTCCTGAGCTCAAGCGATCCTCCTGCCTCGGCCTCCCTGAGGGCTAGGATGACAGGCCTGAGCCTCCGAGGCTGGCTGGTGAG
The DNA here is from genome assembly GCA_008750895.1 of Mirza zaza. Lineage (NCBI taxonomy): Eukaryota > Metazoa > Chordata > Mammalia > Primates > Cheirogaleidae > Mirza > Mirza zaza. Next base: position 15,982 of record VSMD01001308.1, on the reverse strand, counting down.
AGGCTGTCCCACCCCACTCGGTGGCTGCCTGTCCCGAACAGCCGCGAGGAGTGTTACGGAAAATGTCACAGCTGGGACACAGCCGCTTACCGCCTCCCCATCGCTGTGCATCTCCGTGGGCCTCGCTGTGCGTGGCCAGTTGGGGGGCGCACTGCTGGGGCCGGGCCCTTGGCAGAGAGCCCGCCTGGGGCACGTGCTGCTGCTGTTTCCCGCTACGCTGCTTGAGTGATCCTGATTGGGTAATTTTTGAATCCCACTGTTTTTGATTGGATGTTAAAGCTTGTAGTTGATTGGACGCTTTTTGAGCCCTACCAAGGGTATAAAAGCAGGAGGAGCACAAGGAAGAGGGGCGGAAGGGTCAGAAGATCAGAAGCCAGAAAGAGAGCTGCCACACTAGGTGTGCTGAGCCTGCTGTGGAAGAATGAAGGCTGTTCTCCGACTCTTCGCGTGCCGCTCGGTTCTTTCCCCGGTCGAGAGCCGTAAGGCTAGCTGTACACGTTGCCGCAACGGGAGGACTTCGCACGCTGTGTCTGCTGTGTTGTGGCATCAGGGCTCCACCGGCACATTTGCTTGTCTTGCATCTTCATTCTCTCAGATAATGCAGCTTAGATTCTTAATTTTTGAGAGGATTGAAATTTAGGAGCCCGGATTTCCGGGCTCCCCTCACTGACCAGCCCACTGTGTGCCCCGGAAGAGCCCTCCGAGGACCGCTGCCCGCTCCGAGCTCCGCGCTCTCTGCACCTTGTCCTTGTCCTGTCCACGGTGCGAGCGCCCGTTTTCTGTGAGGAGTCTTGGAAAAGTGGCTGCAGCACAAAGAGTGTTTTCTCAGCCTCTCTCGTGGGTTGAAGTCCTGAAACCATCCCTCAAACACATTTAACCAAGTTTCTAGCTGATACACAGTTTAGCAATTCTAGAAATATCTGAAACTGAAAATGGACTCTTCTAGATAAGTGTCTTTTCCTCGTGACCGGCTATTACTTTTGTGAACGACAATGAATATCCAGCATTTTGTTGGGAATCCTTGTAAAACCCATGAAAATGTATCTTGTCCTCTATAAACAGAAAACAGAGTATAACTGAACTTTCCCGTGTGACTAAGGTCGTCTCCTTTATTCCTCCATTCAACAAGTAAGTATTTGCTGGACTCCAAATGTGTGCCAAGCTCCGTGCTAAGTGCTGGGTATCTAGTGTCTTCCTTTGGAGATTTATCATCACCAAAGGGTCCTTACTGTGGCTTCATTTATACATCTTGACTGCTTTGCTGTTCTATATTAAATTTGGGGTTTTGAGCAATGATAAGGAAGAGTTTCTGCCTAGAGCATCAGATTTGGCGAGCAATTCAAATTGTCACATGCTCAGTCAGTTAAAAGCTGAGTCAGCTGTGCCTTAGACCGGCTTTTTAGTCATCCAGACGTGGGCATTCTCCCAAGAAAGGGTTAGAAATAGTGTATGTTCTTCAAAAATCAAACCCATCAGACTTTGTAATCTTTGGGTCGCAATGGATACTAATTTTATCGTAGTATTTGCAGAAAAAGGAAATGGACAGAAAGTCCATACGGTATGGTTAGGATACTTTTAAAATTCTTGTACATTCATTTAATCGCAAAGCCGTAAGTATGCGCTGCAGATTTCAAAGAGAGCATTATCACAAACATGTAATTTCTATGCTAACGTCTTCAAAGATTTCTTGAATCTCGGACAATTCAGATTTTGGGGGGAGGGCAGGAGATTTTCAAGGGTGTCCTCTGGGACAGCCCGTGCAGTCACTGCTGTGTGCTGCCCAGGGACCCCGCGTTACCTTTGACTTTGAGTGTGGGTCTGGAGATGGCTTCTGCAGAGGGCTGGGAGAGTAGACTGGCGAGTGTTTTCTCCAGAGAGGGTGTTGCATGGCCTTCCCGAGTACTAGACATGTTAGCAGGCTGCTCCTGCTCTTTCTGTCTCCCTGGGGAGTACCTTTCTACCTCTAGAATCTTCCCCCCAGGACACAGGGTACTTCCTTAGCAGCAGGCATTTTTTTTTTCTCCCCACATGGAAACATCTAAGTCTACTCTCAATTCTTCCAGACTTTGTTTTCTTTTGTTTTTCAGAGTCTCGTGCAGTTGGTTGTGGTTCATATGCAGATGCCAATAATGCATCATTACACATTTTACAAACTGGGTCTTAAAGATGGGCTGGCAAGTCCTCTTAGGGGCTATTTGAAAATGCTGAGGGTGTTTTTGATTGTTACGTTGGGGCGTTACTGGCGTTTAGCAGGAGGGCATCCTAAGCGTCCTGCAGTTCCCAAGGCAGTGCTTCCCGAGGAAGAACAGATCTGTCTAAAATGCCAAAAGTGTCTCTGTTGAGAAACAGAAATTATATTTGATGTTTATCAATCGATTGGTTCAGCAAATATTTATTGACCACCTAGTTGTGTGCCAGACACTGTTGTAAGGCATTGAGGATTCAGTAACAAGTAGACAAAAGTCCCTACCCTGTGAGGCTTATGTTCTAGTGACGTATCACCAGCTTACGTCCTAGTGATATGATGGACTAATAATCACTTATATTTTCTTGGAAAGTATAAAAAATAATGGGCTTATACTTTCTGTAATGGACTGATATTTTCTTGGTTTGAAGAGTTGGTTTAGGTGGCTTTTGTTTTGTTTTGAGTGTGGGGTTGGAAAACAATGGTACTCACAGTCTTCTGTTCCAGGCAGCTGGGGGGGGCACCGTGCAGGATGGAGCTGTCCTATAAATTCTGTGTCCTGGGCCTCCTTGAACTTAAGGTTCCAGCAGTCGGCATATCTGAGGGACCATAAGGGAGGAAAATCCATAAGACAGGGATATAAGACATGTATTACCTCCTAGAATTAGAGTTTGGTGCTGTATTCCTAAAAATGGCAAACCCCAGGAATGTTTGTAAGTTATGGTTCTTAATTTATCATGAAAAGCTCACCTGGAGCTCAGAATGTTTTAAATCCTAGCAGCCAGCAGCCAGTACTTCTATTAAAGATCAAATTATTAGCAATTGTTACATCATAACTTTTTAATGATAGTATTATTTCAGTAAGTGTACTGACTAAACTAAGAATGGGGGGCATACCAGAACTTGACAGTTCCTTAAAGAGAGTATTATTTCTTCTTACTCTAAAAATGTGTGAAACGAGCGTCTGTTTAATACCAAACATACTATTAAGATAATTAAAAGTATACACCTCGCTTTAAACTTTTGAGGTCATTCTGGAACATTGAGTGCAACTGATAATTTGCTTCAGGAAGAACTTTTCATTGGTTTGTATTTCATTGTGGGAAATGTTTGATCTTGTGTCCTGACCTTCCTGCTGATTAGTCACGCTGTTTTTCTCATGTGCTGCGTGTTGCTCCAGGTTTCCAATCCCAGCGCGACATGTCCTCAGCTGAAACCATCAAATAGTTTCCCCTTCCCCACTCCTGTTGTGTGACGGTATCGCTGTTCTCCTAGTTACGCCAGCTGAAAAACTCATGCACACTAAGCTCCTCTTCTTCACGTATCCGAGCCTGAAAGTCATAACCTAACTGTTCCCAAGGCTATTATGAAGCATAGCTGGTCCTGGCACCATGTTCAACGGGCAACTCTGCAGAGACACGCCATTTTACTTGCCCTGCCACCAGACGCATATTTTCTGGACACGGGAATCCTAACTTTAAACTTCAGAAGGGTCTTGTCGTCCAGGTAATTGATCTATACCTAAATCTAGAGAGATCGTGTGTCTTGGCGCTTTATGGAATTGATAACAGGATGCATCGTGAGTGCTCACATCCACAGCTGGCCAGGGACGTTATTTAGTTTCCTACACAGTCTTACGTACAACCAAACACAAGAACAGAACAGACGGGGGGCTTCGCAGCAGTCTCTTGTTCCTCCTTACGGAAGAACCGGTGAGTGGCCTTCTCTAGCAACACCAAGGAAGTAACTTCTGAACTGATCTCGTCGAGAGCTGCCTCCCAGAGCTACCTGCCTTGCGCTGCCCTTAGCTGAAAGACCACTCAGGAATGCGCGTTACTTGCTCTAGACCCTAGTCGGTAGCTTGACTTTGGTTTGGCCCTGCGTACAGTGTGTGTTGGATGACTGTTTCCTTAGCCTTGTCAGTGGCTTCACAGTGCTACGGTACTGCCCCTCTAACCTTGTCATTGGTCCATGTCTTCCCTAAGGCCGGTGCTGACAGGGGCTATTGGAAACCTTTTTTGGGAGGATAAGCCTCCTCCTCTTTGGAGGCCAAACTTGAAATCTATTGCGTGTCTGTGCAGTGCAGTGACCCCTTGTGTAGCACAGTTGGGCCTCCTGAAGGCGACAGCAACGGGTGGCATTACCACGTAAGTGTGTTGTGTGTGTGCCTACATGGGGCTGGGCCACCGTCACTTCCCCGCCAAACCGTAGTGGCGCATTTTCATCTAATATTGCTGCTTGTAGTCTTCTTTCCCTCTAGAAGATCCTTAGCGTTTGAGAAGGAAGTGTTCCTCTCACTCAGTGAACATTAATCCTGGTTTTTCTCTTTGTAGAAAGCTTAGTGACACCTGATCGCCTGACAAATCCATCACACACATTTTTTTTTTTTTTATCCTGGCATTTACGGCTCTTCTTGATTTGGTTTCAACTTAACCTTACACTTCTCTTCCCAACCCCCACATCTCGTATTCAACATCCACATCTAGACAAGCAGATCTCTTTGTCACGTCCCACGCACGCCTGGTAGTTTTCTGTCCTCATTATTTTGTGCACGTCTAGATGTTTTCATCCTTTTTACTTGCCATCACCAACTGTTGCCATGCTGCTGTCTTTGAGTCCCAGCAAGGTTACCACCTTCTTTGTGGGGCTTTCCTTGAATTTCCTGCTGGAAATGGTGTCTTCGTCATTTTGACGTGCACAGTATCTTGTTTTCACCTGTCACTTCCTGGACGTGGTAATGGTTAATATGTACCTTCAGGGGAGCCACCTCTTTCAGGACAAGCGCTGTATCTCAGTCACAGAATTCCTGGAATGCTATGGGAATTCATGGGAGGGCTCAGAACACATTTGTCAAGTGACTGAGAAGAATGAATGCATGATAGTAGTTGAGTAAATACAAGGTCCTTTATTGAAAGCAAACAGTTTCCTGCTAATTTAGATATGTTCTCGGGGTTGCCCTTCACAACTGATATTTCTTAAACTGGAGCCCACCTACAATAGTTTTCTGGAATTCATGTGCATGTCATTCTTAATGAAATCTGAAAGCAGTGCCTAAGGCTCCACCAAGAGCAGCAATTCTCTTTGGCCTGTCCCTGAGATTGCCTTCACACGACTTGACTTGTAATAGGCTACGACTGCCCAACGAATTCAAAAACTTCTGCATTTCAGCAACTTGTTAACAGGCCGCTGAACAACTCCAGTTAATTCTGTAGAATACACAGGATTCACTTTGAAGTGTATAATATTATTAACGCAAATCCTGTGAATTAACATTAGGGCTCGGCACGCATTGCAAATGAGATGCGGTTGCCCTCACTCTGGCAATGAGTTTTTAAAACGTAGAACATAAAAAAGGTATTTTAAGCTTGGAAATAAAAAATATACCAGAGTTTTGATTTTTGCAAAGACAGTGGCAAACCCAGTGAAAGAACAACAAGGATAGGTCTGTTCTGCCCACTGAACCCTCTGCAATAACTTTCTCCCTACAAAGGTGGACTCAGGCTCTTATAAAAGAATGTCAGCTCACTTCAGCTGTGTTAGGATTTCTTTAAAAATTAAAAGCAGGAGGTCATGCTCTTCCTGCACCTGCCAGGTGTCCCTGGTCCCCAACGTCTGTCCCCTTCCTCTTTCTCACACCTGAGGCCACTAGGGCATCTAGCCTGAAGGACCTTTTCGGGAGGGCCTAGCAAAAGCCTGTCCTGCAACCCTGGAAAACCAGATCGGTCATGGATGCTCCAGGGCTTCTCCCGACCTCATGGGCCTGTGGATGTTTTGGATAGCTATAAACTGTCCTCCTCCCTCTGCTCACGTCCCCTCTTGGTAATTTAGCTGCCACTCTGGGGCAGGTGCCTGTTCCCGCCAGGCACCAGAGTCCTGGATGTGAATACAGCCCGGCGGCATGCCCCGCTCCCCGCCGGCCCGCTAGGCTAATGCCTGGTGCCCCTTTTCCCTTTGGGCTTCCGAGGGCCAAAGCCCCGGGCCCCTCACCCTCTGCCTGGTGCCAAGTGTGTGCGGGGCTGGCTGCCTCCCACTTGCTAGACGCGGCTGTCCTCCAGGACCTGCTGTGGGCCTGACCTGCCTGCTGTGGGCATTCTCGTAAGGGCTCTGCCTTTTTCTCTTTTGTCCGATTGCTTTCTGTGTGGCACAATATACTTATGTAATATTTACCGTCTTAACCATTTTTAAGTATCCAGTTCAGGGGTGTTGAAACCATTCACAGTGTTGTGCAGACATCACCACTGTCCGTCTCCAGAGCTCTTCTCATCTTATAAAACTGAAAGTCTCTATCCATGAAACAACAACTTCGCATCCGGCCCTCCTCCCAGCTGGCACCCACCATTCTACTCCGCGTCCCTACAGTGTGACTGCTCTAAGTGCCTTATGTAAGTGGAATCATACAGTCCTGTCTTTCCACGGATGGCTTGTTTCACTTAACATAATGTCCACAGTTTTATCCCTGTTGTTCCAATTGCCAGAATTTCTTTTTCTTAAGCCCAAATAATACTCCCATTGTCCGTGTGCATCATGTTTTATTTATCCAATCATCCTTCCTCTGGTCTTTCCTGAGCCTGTGCCTTTCACTGGGCATGTGCAGCCTCTTTCTAATTTCCCGTTATATGCAGTGACTTTTGAATGTTCTAGTCTTCAGTGCCTGGCTCCCCAAAGAGGAAAATGAGAAAATAAAGGGGGCTGGTGTGGCATGAGCACCAGTGCCATAAAGCCCCTGCAAGTCACCCCGGCCAGAAGGGGAAGGGCGGTGACGGTGTAAGGTGCCGCAACAGTGGTGGCCTCTGTGCTCACAGGCAGCAGCCAGTGGTCAGGGTGCAGACCCCGGGCTAGAGGACAGGACCCTTCCCACCCACCCTGAGTCCTCAGGCTGTGCGCAGGTGGCCCGGCTGCCTGCCTCAGGAGTAGGGGTGGGATGGAAGCCGATACCGTGCTGTGAGATGAAATTGGCCAGAATTAACCGTGATTTACCTTCCCCTGGCAGGTGGAGCCTCCAGTAGACTCCAGAGTGCCAACAGTTACACTGGATAGATTCTGCCAGTGCCCTGTCGTCTACGTGGGGAGACAGATTCCTGGTACTTCCTGTTCCCCGTCTTCCCAGAGTCCGTTCTTTGGACTCTTTTTCTTTGAGCCAGACTTGTTTGCCCTTCCTTCAGGGGAAGCTGCTTCCCTGGAACTTCCTTAGTTCCCTAGGGACCCTGGCAGTCACACCTCCGTGTGTACACTGAGTCTGAACCTTTCCGGGGAGCTCAGGTTGCAAACACTCCTGAGAGCCCACATTCACAGAAATGCAGAATGAATACAGATCGGGTCTTTCAGAGAGAATCAAGTGAGGAAGAAAGCATTATGAATGTGTTGGCTTAGGCAAATCAGAAAGGATCATCACGTGCTGGCATATTGCATGCACATTTATAAATAAAATTTCTATTTTTAACACGATGCAGTCCTAATAGATATGCTCCTACTTCCAAATGAGGAATATATTTATATCAACTCATCTTCAGTGACAGTTTTCCTTTTATGTGTTTTTATTGAGGTTTTTTTTATATATGTTAACTCACTAGTAAAAGTAAAGCAGAGAATGCTGGTCTCTTTTATCTTTCAGCGTCATTTAAGCAGAAAAGACCACTGTGTCTTCACAGTATGTTTTAAGGATGCTGGCCGTCTTGGTTGAGAAAAGATTTTATTCTGAAAATATTCATGAATTCGTGAACATGGGCTTCCCTTCCCTGGTAGTTGTGATAAATGTTCCATGTACATTTCTGTCATTTATGGATCATCTTTTCTTTAGGTTAAGACACGGTGCACTCACAGCAAAGGAAATTCAAGCCGAGCCTTCTTTGAATCACAGTCTGCAGATTTTAAACATAATTATGGTCAGTCAAACATATTATCATATATACCTGATAAATCATGTTTGAATCAATGCAAAATAATTTATTTTTTAAAATATCGAGCCTTCGAGAAAGAAGCATACAAAGAAAGCACTAACGTGCATTAGTCAAAATATATTTGTTGCTTTGGATATTGGTTGATTATTTAGTGTTTAGCCAGACTATGTGGCTCACTAACTGCTATATGATCTCGTTTTGTTATTTAACATACTCAACAGCGAAGTGTTTAAATGAGTGACAGCTTTTTAGGCTATATTTCAAGACTTACTATGTGTGACACAAATACTTCCCACAGCTTTTATTCAGCTCTGCCAGCCTAAAGGTTGCACGCAGCACGCAGATTTCCCACTTGGATGCGAGATATGACAGAGGTAATTAACTGTCCTCCGAAAGATTTATACCAGAGTGCAGAATTGTCCCTGACAAGTGTCCTCCCAGCCAAAGACATTGTTTTTCAGCCCTCCTTACAATTAGACGGGTCACGATACCAGTTGTCACCAGTGGAACGTGAACGGAAGTGATGGGTATCACTTTCAGGCCAAACTGTGTAAAGAGGAAGTGCACAGCAGTTGAGCAGATAAGCGAATTTGTGGCACACTGCGGGATGCTGTTCGGTGACAGGAAGAAAGAACTACTGACTGGTGCAGCAACATGGATGGGTTTCAACACCTTGTGTTGAGTGAATAAAGCCAAACTCAAAGGAGTGCGTACTGTACAATGCCATTTATGCGAAGTCCACCAGTAGACAAAACTGATCTATGTTAATAGAAATCAGAAAGTGGTTGCCTAGGCAGCAACGGTGGTTGACTAGACAAGAGCACTAGGGAATTTTCTGGGTGTTAGAAATGGTTGGCGTCCTATTTCCAATGGCGATTACACAGGTGTGACAATTGTCAGAACACGTTGAGCTCAACACTGAAGATCTGAGGGTGTGTGTGTGTGTGTGTGTGTAAATTATACGTTGATAAAATGGGGATGTGCCTTCTTGATACTTTGTTTCCCCATCCTCTAACTCAGTGGCTTTCAACCAGAAGCAATCTTGTCTCCCAGGAGACACTTGGCAATATTTGGAGGCATTTTTGATTGTCCCACTTCTGGCATCTTGTTGGTGGTGGGCACGATGCTTCCAAGCGTCCTGTAACCCACGTGACAGCCCCCACAGCAAAACAGCGTCTGTTCTAAAATGCCTCTGGTGCCCAGGTTGGGACATCCTGCCGTAGCTGAATGCAGAGGGCTCTGAGTCCCTAGAGAAGGTCGGCCCCAAAAGATAGACAGATTGTGGCCACCAGCATTGGATATTATATGAGCAAGAAATAAATATATATATATTTTTGAGACAGAGTCTCACGTTTGTTGCCCAGGCTAGAGTGAGTGCCGTGGCGTCAGCCTAGCTCACAGCAACCTCAGACTCCTGGGCTCAAGCGATCCTCCTGCCTCAGCCTCCCGAGTAGCTGGGACTACAGGCATGCGCCACCATGCCGGGCTAATTTTTTTTTCTATATATATTAGTTGGCCAATTAATGTCTTTCTAGTTATAGTAGAGACGGGGTCTCGCTCTTGCTCAGGCTGGTCTCGAACTCCTGACCTCGAGCAGTCCACCCACCTCGGCCTCCCAGAGTGCTGGGATTACAGGCGTGAGCCACCGCGCCCGGCCTAAGAAATAAATCTTTACTGTGTTAAGGCCCTGAGATATCAGGGTTGGTTTAAGTGCTAGCATTACTTAAGCGCATATACCAGACTTTAAACTGTTGCTGCTAAGAATAATACTATACTGCAATGTCCTCCTTATTAGGAGACGTGAGTGAAATTTATCTTAGGTATTAATACCAAGCAAAGCTGTGCTTCCTCTAAACCACTATTGTAACTTTTTCTTCTGGACATTGTCAGTTTTATAACATAATGTGTTTCCCTTCTTGTTTCACATCACAGAGAGCTTACAACTCAATTTTTAGATGGCTTTTATGAGCAATTCTCCAGGAACACATGGCTCCCTGCCGTTTATGCTTGTTCCCTTACCTCTGTCTCCAATAGTGTCATCCCCTATTTTTCCCCCTAGCACCAATACCATGACTACTTATTTTCTCTTTTGGTATTCAGTTAAGTTGTTTGGTTTTCTTTTTTTAAGGCTAGCTTGCTTATAGTCTTGCCATAAAAATGCATCTTATAAAAATTTTATTCAAACACCTAGTGTTCTGTTATTCAGGGTTTTCAATTAATAATGGTGTTTGCATGTCAGACCTCGAAGGGATTTTCCTCTTATCTTAAGGTCAAGAGAGACACAATCATGTACCCAAGTCCGTAATACTAGTTCGTGGAACTGTTCTATCTCTGAAACAGAAAGTGCTCTGCATTGTATATGAAAGTTCTGTACTTTGCATGTAGAGGACGGCTTGCTCATTACTAGCGGGACATAGCTTTTGATTTGTGCTTCCGGTGGGGAAAGGGGCTCATGGCAGGCTAGAGCAGACAGTGCTGCCTGCCCAACACCCATCCCCCTCTCCCTCTCCTTTCCGGCAGGGCACCTTTCTCAGCTAATCTTAAGCTCCAGGGAAGTGGGAGCATCCAGTCCAGCACCAAGGACAGCGTCACAGCTGGAGTAGGCAGTTGCTGTTTTCTCTGTGTCAGTCACTGGTTTCACCCCTGGGCCGGTCGTGCTATTCCGGCTTCTATGACGCAGCAGCAGAAGTCGGCTGAAAGGGGGAGTTCTGGGAATGGTTTTCTCAATCTTAAAGATAGACACAAGGAAAAGGATTGCCCTCTTGCCTCTGGACACCGCTGTGTCTGCACCAGAAGCCTGGACACTGGCAGCTGTCGCAGGGCCACGGGGACAGTCAGCCAGGAGCACAAACCGGGCAGGCTAGGGACGTCAGGCCGGAAAGATAAGAGACCTGACCCTGGAGCTAAGTCACCTCTCCGTCTATCGTATGAGAGAGTAAATGCCTCCAGCCCGTTGCTTTAGTGTTTTCTTTTACTTGCAGCTGAAAGTATTCTTGCAAAAATATCTTCTTCCACCCTAATGATGGCCTGGGGTGGCTTGAACATTTATGATGTCCCTTTTTATGGCCAGTGTGAGATCCAGGCTCGTGAACCAGAGGGCGTGGGGCCTTTGCCTCAGTCAAAGCGTGCTCTGAGAAGCCAAACGCTTCAGCCCGAGCACCCAACACAGGGCTTGGCAAACTTCTTCTGCAAAGAGCCAGAAAGTATGCTAGCTTTGGCCTCGGGGTTCCGTTGCTGCTGCTCAGCTGCGCCGTGGCAGTGCGGGGGCCCCCGGTGGCAGCCGTCAGCAAGGGAGCAAGGCTGTGCCGATAGAACTTCGGTCACACAGAGCAGGCAACGGGCCAGACTTGGGCTATGGGGCCGCAGTTTGCCGACCTCTGACCTATGTCACGTTCCCCAGCCAACTACAGACAATCTAGGTTGGTCGGGCCCAGTGCAGCCAACCATGGGACCACTGGCCTGGCCCACGTCTTCTCTCTTGTCTCTTGCATTTTGCAGTGAGATCGTGGAAAAGCCAAAAGTAAGAAGACAGAAAATTGAAAAGCAAGAGGTTCATATCACGGGCCTTCTCCTTAATCAGTTTGCAGAATAGTCGATGGTTGGCTACACCTTTTTGAAACCATCTGTCTAGAAAGGCCCACGCACTCCAGCCACTGGATGAACGGGAAATACACCGGCCCGGGTTTGCTCAGGGCCACCTGTTCTGACGCAGAACCTCTCTGACCAGACAGACCTCTCTGGCCAACGTGAGTGGCCTTCGGAGTTCACATGCAAACAGGTGCGTCCGGGAAGCCAGCATGTTGCTCTAATTACGGGAACAGGAAAGACTTTGTTTCGGAAAGTGTCAGTCTGTCGTGCTCCGCCAGTTTGAGATACAATGAACCCTGTCGAAAACAACATGGGGTAATGGAAATCAGGCAGAAGAGATTGACTTAGGAAGATACCAATGATGAGTATCTGTTGGGGAAGAAAGGAAGATAGAAAAAGCAGAGTGGAAAGCGCAGTAGTCCGCTCGGATTGTCCGACGATGACATTATGTAAATGTGCATGACATCTACAGGGTAGAATGCTTATTAGTTTGACAGATCCTCCTCTTACTTCCCACTCTCCTATTTCTTCAGATTGCAACCCTGTCTCAAAGTAGGTTGGAATGAGATCATGGTTTTTAAAGCAGTTCTTCAGTGCACGTGGCCCCGGAGTGAGCGCGTCTCAGTGGGTCACCGGATGCCTCCGTGGCAGCTGCTCGGGACCCGCAGAGCGTGGCCTCGGACTCAGCGCTTTTGCTCTTTGAAGCCCATTTGGAATAGACGCGTGCGTGCTACCGGGGAGACGTTTGTGCCACAGCGCCTTAGTGGCTTCTGATTAATACAAACACACACACACACACACACACACAAGAACTATACAAGAGAACAAAAGAAATCGCCCTTAAGAAGGCAGCTCATGAAACATGATGTGTTGGCTTGGTCTCTAATCAGGCCCTCCCTGCCTCTGCGGAGGAGATCAGGAGACCTGCGTCCCTCCACTCCCTCCCCGCCTTCCCCGCTGCTGCTCCCACGGCCTGATTGCCACTTTGCAATTAATTGAGAAGCCGATGCTTTTAAGTCGACGCCAGGTGACTTAGCAGGAAGCAACACACTTACAGGTGTCTCAGGAAGCACAACTTGTGACGCCTAGTCACTCTTAATGACTTCCCTCCTGATTGTGCTCCCGCGGCTTGGCGCCTAACCAGGCCGCCCCTCTACGGCAAAGTGGCCCACTTGCAAGTCACGTGGAGATGGCAGAGGGGCCATCCTTTCAGCGTCGTTAGTGGAAAACAGACAGATCCAGCCAGAAGTGGAACAGCGTGGCCTTGTCCTCTGGTTAGGAGGAATGTTCTGCGGACGAGGGTGGGAAGCCGGAAGTACCGCCCTAGGTCTGGAGCCCCTTTGTGGCCTGGGTTCCGCCTGCACACCCCGCTCCACGTCCCCCAGACACCCGGTCTGCATCTTGTCCGTGGTCCGGATTGTACCATCCCCCTCTCGTGTCCACGTTCCCACGCGTGCTTGGCGAAGTCGGACTCGTCATCCTTCAAGACGAGGTGTGAATGTTTCCTCCCCCGAGAAGGCGCCCAGCACTGTCGGGGGTGGGGGTGACTGTCTCTGCTGTGCATCCCCTTGTCCGTGTAGGACGCATCTCGGCGTACCAGGGTTGACTGATCCAGCGACACCTCGTTCTGGAGCCGCGAGGTCCTGAAGCTCTGACCGTGTTCGGCACCGTCTCCTCAGCGCCAGGCACATGGCAGATGATCAGCACACGTCTGCGAATCTGAGTCGGACGGCCGAAAAGCTCGGTGTCGTCTGCAGACCTTGCCCGGTGATGTACCTGTCTATCAGGCAGGTTGGGGCAGAATCTGACTCTCTTTGGAGGGTGCCCGAGTACGCCTCTGTCGCTGCGATAGGAGAAGAGATTTCCGCATCCCTGTCTTCCCCCTGAGAGAAGATACTCTGGGGGCCATCGGGCGGGGAGAATGGGTGCTGTCCCAGTGGGCGGGGGCCTCCGGATGGTACAATCCGGACCACGGACAAGATGCAGACCGGGTGTTTGGGGGACGTGAAGTGGGTGTGCAGGCGGAACCCAGGCCACAAAGGGGTTCATGAGCTATGGCGATACTTCCAGCTTCCCACCCTCGTCCACAGAACATTCCTTCTGTGAACGTTCCTCCTTGAACGACCTTCTCTTATACGTGGTCCGCTCCGTCGTTGAGAGCTAGCGTTGGGGACCTCGAGACTCACAACGCGTGAGAGCGCGTGGACGCCTCTTCTGGAATCCGGGAGCCACCCGGCCGTTGCTGAGGTGGACTCCGGGCAGGAAGATTACCACGCAGATGGCTGCTTGGTCCTGCAGCTCAGACACCACAGCTGTTTCCAGGCCCTGACATCTGGACAGATTTAACCCCGGGGCAGGGGAGGGGTGCGGGAGTCTGCCCTTTGCCTCCCCGGCCGTGGGAGGCTGTGAGCTCCTTGTCCGTGAACTTGTCGTCTGCCAGCGTGCCGTTCAGCTGAATTCCCACTGCTTCCGCCGGCGTGTTTCCATCAAAGCCTTAACAGCCCTCATGGCAACTTGCTAATATTAATTAAAAAGAGAGAGAGAGAAAAAAAAACGCCACTTTGTTGTCATCGATGCATTTAACGGGGCGCTCCTGACCTCTTTCTCCTCCGAGTGAACGGCGTTCAAAGCGCCTCCAAGAACGGGACTTGATTGTTTGTTTCTCCCATTCCTGGGACCCCTGGGACTCCGGGTCGGTGGAGGGAGCAGGTGCGTGCCAGAGACCCGGGGCCGCGTCTCGCAGGCGCTGGACTTGAGAGTGCCGCGGTGGGGAGAGAGCGGCGTCCACACGGGGAGCCCTCGTCCCGTGCCCGGACACCCCCGTCTCCGGAGCAGGGCCCAGGGGCGTGGTGCGCACGCGCCATTTGCAGACTTCAGGTTTTGCCGACAGTCTTCGTCTTCCTCTGTGCGGTCTCTCTCTCCCCTGCTGTGGGTGAGCTGGGCGAGGAACGGGCAGGGAGGCGGGGGCGGGGGTAGCGGGCAGGTGCTCGGCGGGTGTCGTCCACAGCATCTCATCCAGGGAATCACGGGTGGTTTCTGTTCTTTCCTCCACCTTTGCCCAAGACCCGGTTCCTGCCGTTGCCTTTGCATGAGCTGGACATTTAAAAAAAAAATTCTTAACAATTTCCTTAAAGCATTTGGACACTCCAGGAGTGCCGACGGTATTGTTATAACGTCCCCCGCAGGACAAACTGGCTTGCTTTTATCGCCAGGAAAAGGCCTGGGTCGGATTATCTGGTTACTTTGGACCCAGAGTAGATCTTTCTTCCGCTGCCGGGCCCACCTCGGAGGATCCCAACGTCGGGGTGAGGCCAGCCCAACCTGTGCAGCGGCTGGGGACACTGCCACCGTCGCCCGGTCTCTGCACCATGGGCCGCCGTACGTTCAGGGCGGCACTACTACCGGTTCCGAGACGTGGGCTGCTGTGTTGGTTAATTAGCAGCTATTTATAAGTGGCTATTCTGTATGGAGTTCTAATCCAGAAGCTGGCAGGCGAGAGTGAAAGAGAACTGCAAAACAGAATGCTAAATACGATGTGGTGCCCTGGGCTGGATCCTGGAACAGTAAAAGGACATTAGTGGGAAAAACTGGTGGAATCGGCTAGCGTGCAGTTAGGGAACAGCAGGGCACAGGTGTGCACCGCCGGTTTTGGAGACCGCGTCTTGCTTACGTAAGGCTTGGCATCGCAGGGGGAGCTGCGTGAGTGAGCGGTGTGTGGGAGCTCTCTCTGTGTCTTTGAGACTTTTCTGCAGATTCACAATTAGTTCGAAATAAAAACAGGTTGTCGAAAAAGTAAGAAGAGGAGATGCACCATCCAGGTTCACAGTAACCTTAGTAAAGAAGGTCCCCGTTGGCAGCTTCTCTCAAGTGTTAACTATATGGACGTTTTTTTTCCCCGAGGAATATACATTTTTTACCGAATGCTTTATTTTGTGTGTTTCATGTTTGAAGATATTTCTTAGTTGAACTGACACAGAAAGGCTAGCGATTAAGTGATATATATTTTTTTTTTTTTTGACCTTTTCATACGATCTGTGTCGCAGACCAAGTGCGCGTTAGGCGGTTCATGGGCGTCTCAGAACACTTTCCATCCGGGCCCTTCAAACCGGGACTCGAGGGGCTTCAGGGTGTGCCAGGTTTAATAGCGAAAGGATGATCCACCCTGCTGGGAAAAGGTGGTATTACTGAGCGATCAGGGGTAAAATTAGAGGATTACGGAAGAGACGTACAACAGGTTCCAGCTATTGCTCTTGTTGAAAGAAAGTGCTCAGAACTTTTCGTAGGAGGACACGAGTTTTACATCCAAAGAGAT
>VSMD01001304.1:0-18327 GCA_008750895.1 Mirza zaza | reverse complement strand
TTTATTCAAAATTCTTAAAAGAAAAAAATAAACTTCATGTATTAGTGTTCTTTAAAAATAGACTTCGCTAACTTCTTAGGACCAAAGTTGAGTTATTTTAAAGAAAAGCACTAGTGTCGTATTTCATTTTTAAAAGATATGGAAGAAAGAATCAAGCAGCAAAGTATAAAGTAAAGTTGGATTTGGGACTTATTCAGCCAAAATCACTATTTCAGACAAGAGTAAACAGACTATGCTGATAAAATCTGGATAAGGCCACCTCCTATATGGTGTTAGATAAATAGTGCAAGGAAAATACATTTGTTCACTTGTCTTCTTTCCATGCTGTATCCTTGTACAAAAGATCTCATTGAAAGTTCAAAGTCATCATTATTTGTTGCCGTAAATATGTAGGTGTCAATACCGGAATGTCTGAGTAACTTCTTAAATCTTTGTTCTAGCACATTAATATTTGTTCATATGCTTGTGTATATGTAAATCTTAAATTATGTGAACTATTAAATAGACCCTACTGTATTGTGCTTTGGACATTTGAATTAATGTAAATATATGTAATGCGTGACTTGATGTTTTGTTTTATTTGGGTATTTAAAAACATAAATCTAAGATGTTTTATGTGATCAGATTATGATATTTTGTGTAAAGCACCACCTATAGCAAATCTCTCTCCAAAATTCTTATAGAATAGAATTTATTTTTAAAGGGGGGGACAGCTTTAATGTATTCTAGACCAATTTATACTTTCTATATCAAATTTTATTCTGATATCATTATGCATTTTAACCTGGTTTGGAAGACACTTAAACTCCGCTTTTGCAAGAAGTGAGAGCCCAGGAGACCTCCTTATTATCTCTGTCTCTGCCATGAGGTAACCAGGTACCCTCTCTGAACCCATGTTTCCTCAGCTATCAAATGAAGGTTTCAGACCCAATGGCGTTTAAATTCCTTCCCATACTGGAATTGATGATTTCCTGGTGGTCTTAGCTCCATCACAGACTTACACTGGCTTTCCGAAACTTTACCACACACTGATGGAGTGCAGGAATGGGATTAAGAGAACCTAGCGTAGCATTGTATAGCTCAAAGGGGTGTTCCTGATCACTGAGTCCCGCTCCTTCCCATTTCTGAGGGATGAATGGGGCCCCAAAAAGAGTTGTCTGTTGCCTAAGGCTGAACAGTGAATTAGTGACAGAGACAGAAGGAAATCTAGGGTTCAGCATCTTCCCTGGCAAAGATAAGAAGTCCACAGGAATGGCTATCTTTAACAGGATGGGCATGCAGAAGGAACCAAGGATTCAGACAAAAACGTGATCAAAAAGAGGCAAAGGAGAATCAAGGATTGTTGTAACTGGGGCTAAGAGAAAAGAGAATGTTTAGAGGATGAGCGTAGACAACAGTGACATATTGCAGAGAAGTAGATGAGGAGGGAGGATCAACCACTGACTTTGCAATGGTGGTTTTCTGTGGAGTCAGTAATAATATTAATAATAATGGACACATGGTGAGAGCTCCCTGAGTGTCTTATTAGACTCTCAGTGGCAGACTGGGCAGCAGGGGGTTAAGGAACAAGTGGCTAGGAAGTGTCTCTTTAGGTACTAAGATGCAAAAACTGCTTCACAGTAGCACTGAAAATTCCTTATTGCATGATGTTAAACTTACTACTCCTGCCTCTTAAATGCCGATTTCACCCTTTAGAGCGGTCATCCTCAAACTGCGGCCCGCGGGACACACGTGGGCTGCCTAGCACATTTATCCAGCCCTTCGGGTGTTTTTTGCCACCCCTGCCTCTCCGACTTAGCAGCCGACTCATCCCGGGCCCAAAGTGCACACTCTCCAACGGTTTGAGGGACAGTGAACTGGCCCATTGTTTAAAAAGTTTGAGGACCTCTGCTTTAGACGATAACCTTCAGAGCCAAAGATGATACCAGTAAACATTTTATTCTGGTTAACCATTTAAATAATTAGGAAGAATTCTATGATTTGTATGACCTTGGAAATCATCACCCCTTTCTTCATATTTGGAGAAACCCAGACTCAAGAGATGCTGTGATTTGTTTAGGATCACACAGCTAGGCTGGACACAAAGAATAACTCTTGAACTACAAAAGTTCTCTGGGAAAGGGAGGGGCCGTAAACACTCTGACTTTGGAAGTGTAATAGAGCCAGGACCATGCCCCGACAAGGAAGTTAGAAAGAGGATCCCTGAATTGAATCTTTTCTGGATGGGATGCCTATGGTCCTTCCAGCCCTCAAATCCTTGATCCTGGGAAATAAGTGTTGCATTTGGCAGGGAAATACAGTGCTAGGAGTGTGGGGTTAGTAAAGCCTAATCTTGGCAAGTCCTAATACTCACTCACTGGTGAAAAAAATAGGATGAGCTGAGATAGAAACCAAGATACCTATCGCCAAAACAAAAGAAAATAGAAAAAAATCCTGAATACTGAAAAGCAAAGTCATGTTTTGAGCAAAAATAGGAATGCATGGTGATAAAAAAAGCATAGGATTGAAAGCTGTGATGTAGAATTTTTAATTTCTTGAGGGTATCAATTTTTTGGTAGGAGCCTGATCACATGTATTTTAAACATAGGAACAAAATTAATTTGTGCTTCATAAATTTGTCTCACTGAAAACTTTTATATAATTTTCCTTCCAAGTAATAATCTGGATTTATGTGACTGGGTTATTCTTCAAAGCCACTTCATATTTTTTATTACCTAGTGGTTACAGGGGGAGACTCACTGGAGAAATCAAGCCAAGATCATAGAAGTGAAATTTTGCCAGACGTGGAGTATTTTTTCACTGTAATGAAGAGGTCTACTATTTCCTGTATGCTTATGATAATATATTCCAAAACTGCTTGTGAGTTAAATTTTTATATGCACTTTTAAGATTTATAATCTGAAAGAATGGCCTAAAAATTTTTCTTATTTATAGTCAACTCCTGCATTAGTCCTCACTGTTTGGCCTAGGAGACATTTAAATATATTCATTTTTTAGCTTTAATTGCTTGAATGATTTGCACAGAAAAATGGTTTTTATTTTTATAAATAAACATTTTTTCCAAGATCAGAATTTTCCCTTCCATCAGAAGGGACGTAGGTGAAACTTATGGGGGTGGAAACGTAAGAGGGACAGGAAGACACACTGGCAGTCCAAGTTCTGAGAAGATATTTGATTTGGGATCATCCTGCTAAGCACCGTAGAAACAGGATACAGCCTAAGCATCCTGTCATGGCATTGGCTTTTCCTTTGCCACAGCTGCTGCTTGCTTACTGCCACCTTCCAGTGTCATCTGGCTTACCAGCTGATCTAGCAGGAGGTCCCAAGCTAAGCTCCTCAGTAGGCGTTCAGGGGAGAGTTAAATAAACAAGGGTTCCCAGCAGTTAGCCCTCTACCTACTTCTCAGCCCGAGATGCTGATTCAGAAGTTTGGGGTAAGGCCTACCCATCCTATTGTTTAAAAATTTGCCATGCAATTCCGATTCTGCCTGTTTTGATGAAACATATCCTGAATTGGGACCACAGCAAATGTTGTGTTTGAGGCTATATCAAAATACAATATTTTTATTTGCTGATTGATTTGTTAATAAAAAGAATCTTAGTCCTCTAAAAAATTCTAATATATTACAAAAGCAAAAGAGGTTTGATTCGCTGATGCTTAAATGAAACATAAATTGCTGGCTGTAATTTATGAATTTTTCTAAAGTATGAAGAATGGAATAATTACTTTGAGATGACTAAATCCCTAATTCTTTCATTTTTTGAGCTATTTTTAGTTTGAAAGGAGCTACAACAGATCAGGTTCATAACAAAAGCTTTGGAGCTTTCAAATTTGATTAGATCATAGGAAAGTGAGGATGTATTCCAAAGGTATTTAAGTGCAGATTTTAACTACAGACAACCAAACTCCTTTGCTTTTCCAAAATAGTAGAATAATAGTTTTTAGAGAGAGCCATGATAAGAGAGGTTCTTATCATGGTTTTCTCATCCCTCCCTGCCTGACAGCCAGTCCCCAAACCCTCGATTTTTTATGTATTATAATACAAAAGTTCATGCGGAAAGAGGATAATTAGTTTTCCCTTGCAAGTATTATTGGATGGTAACATATAAAAAGTAGAAATAAAGATTCTTATAATAACCTCTTGAATAATTTAGAGGACTGTTTAAGGGGCCATTGTTGCTTATGGAGAGATTCCAGGGAAGGGAGCCCTTTTATAATAAGGACCAGAATAAAGAGAATGTGGAAAAATAGACACTTTGTAAATTGTAAAATGTGCATATGGCATGTATACTGGCTTTAATTTATTAAACACCTACTAAGTACCAGGCACACTGTGAGAGGTAGTTTTTTTTTATTATTATTTCAGGAAATTATGAGAGTACAAACATTTTGGTTACATTTTATATCTTTGCCTCTCCCTGGCAAGGATTAGAGGCATGCCCTTCCCCTCTACAGTGCTTACTGCGTGAGAGGTAGTGTTTATTTATTGTCATTCTCATCACAGTAGCCTTGAAAAGTGGGAAATATTACAGATGGGACAAGAAGCTCCAAAAGGATAAATAATTTTCCCAGGTGACCCAGCTGATAAGCTCTTTTATCATGATAATCATTGTTTAAAAAGCTCTACACAGTAATAGTATAGGTGCTCTACCAATAAAATGACTTTGAACAGCCATTGGCTTTACAGATCATAAATAAACTCTCTGTAAATATAAGAGTGAATGATGCTCACAGCAAGTTTGGGGAGAAAAGGAATGGAAGATCAGGGGATCACAAGTCATAATAAAGGTGGACATGTTTTTTTTCCTATAAAAACCAATGTGTCACAAGTAGCAAAGTCGGAAATCTACCTGAGAAGATAGGGGTTTGGTAGACTAGGCTTCTTCCAGTTTATTGGCTTTTTTTCTCTGGTTGCACTTCATACATGAAATTACTTAATAGCAAAATAAATATCTGCTTTCCCATTATAAAATACATATCAGACTATGTCAGTGAATAAATGATTAATATCAATATGTTTTAATTAAAAATGACCCAGATTTACAGAGTAAAAAAGTTCTATTTGAGGAAGTATCAGAGAATTTGTTTTAAATTTCTAGAAAAGTGGTAGAGACAATTCAGACCCCATGGGAAACTTTTCCAACTAATTTTAAAATTAGATTTCTCAAGATAATTTTTAAATTATTTCACAAGGCAGCCTGGCTGGCTTACTTGATTAAACTTTACTATAAGATAATATGTTAGCAGAGTATCAAATATGCTTTTAGAGACTTGTGTATTGTCCATAGGATGTTAGTGCCATGGAGTCAAGGATCATAGGATCAAGGTTCATGGTGATGAATGGCTGGTAGCAACCAAGAGAAGATTATTGAGCATTGATAGATACTGTGGAGCCATAAATGATGTGTAATAACTACTCCCTCCTCTTAAAGAAGATTACGATACACCAGAAAGAGTAAACGAATAAACCTAAAGTAATTCAAGAGTAATTAAGAGTTAATTTGTCTACCAGTGACTATAATGGCCAATAGGAGGTGAAGAAGGAAGATAATTGGCTGAGACCTCGCTTGAACCAGCTGAGCTAATGTGACATGGGCTTGAACACTTAAATGTGTCCTAGTCATGCCATGAGGAATGAGAATAATGACAGTAATAACATTTCTTGTATGTAAGCCCCATCCTAAGGGCTTTATGCATTTAGTCTCATATATACAAGGAGGATATTATTTTCATGTCCATTTTACAGGTGGAGGAACTGAGGCTTAGGAATGTTAAATGATTTATCGAAAAAGCTTGTAGTAGATGAATCAGGATTTGGACTCAGTTTTGTCTGAATCCAGAACCCAGTCTCTTATGTCTATGTTGTAATAAACTATAATACTTTTCAGTTCCACAAGAGGGCCTTGCTCATCATATTCCCTTTGCCTTCCTGCCTCCTTGTGTCTGGCTTGAGGCTGGCTACCTTCTGCGTTCTGGCCCTGCTGTTAAGATTCTACTCTGTGCCTTCCCTTGCAGTGATCTCCCCTAACCCTGGCAGCTCACTGCTTTGGCCTTCCACCAAAGCTGGCTTTTATTCCTGGGCCTCTCTAGACATTACCCATTTTCCTGACCCGGATCCTCAACTTCTAGAGACTATGTCTTCCATCTCTTGATCCAGCACTTAGCACACGGGAGGTATTTGTGCGTCTTAGCTTTTCAATTATGTTCATTCATTAATTCAACAGATGGTATTAAATACCTAATATATGCCTGTCCCTGCAGGCAACCCAGAGGTCAGCTATGATCAAGCTATTCCCGGGCTTCAAAGAAAAGAAGAAATATAGTTTTATCACGAGGCAAGTGCCCTGATACAGAAATGCCCAAAGACAGGGAGGTCAAGAAAAAGATTCCTGGAAGAAATAATGCCTAAGCAGAGGCTTCAAGGAAGAATGTATGGTTAGAGAGATCCTGTTTGTTTTCCACAGCTGACAACAGACACGATGGAAGGCAAGACTGTGAGTGTGCCCCGGGTCCACGGGGATTCAGCTACAGTGGCTATCAGGAAACAAGGGCGCCAGCATCCGCGGAACTGCGGTATAATGAGGCCCTTAGGTAGTTTGATCACTAGAGCCTTTGGACAGGGTCCAGTGTGCCGCTTCCTCATTTCACATTCCCCTCTCTCTGCACTGAAAATGTAGCTGCAATGCATTCCCATTGCATAGCTCTTCAAGGAGGAAACACACTAAATTGGCTCATGTAAATGCCGATAGCGTATTTTGCTAGGCTAAAAAGAGTTAGAAATATTAGCTTCTCTTGTGTAACAATGTGAGCTTAATATGGTAATGATGAAATAATCCTACTTAATTCAGTTATCACTCCATAGACCAAGAAATGTCTTAGAGCTAATGTTTACCCCAGCCTCACTGTAATTAAATTTACTTTTCTAGCTCAGACATTGATTAGACTAAGCCAGTTTTAGAAGAGTGAATGATTTGGGTGGGAAGAGACAGAAAGATGTAATTTTCAAGGGGGAAAAACCCATCAGACTGACCTGAAGAATTAAATCACAACAGTTCAAGCTGCTTACTGAGCATTTGTGTGCAATTTTGCCCCTATGTTGCCTGTTAAGTATTTCTCCAAAGCATTCATGCTTAAGCAAATCTTTCTCAAAGTCTAGGCTTGTAGAGCTATTGCATGGTTTTAAAAAAAAAATCCATTTTTCAACTATATTCCTTTTTCCAAAGAAAGTATCTTGCCTGAGGTGAAAACACAATTAAAAGTCTATGATGTGAAAGCCTAAAAGAAATTGTTTGTTTTTTTATTTGTTCTCAGTTTTTTTAATATTCATACTTAATTACAACCTCAGGGAAGCCTTCAGCTCTCAATCTGACCTACTTCAAATCAGTAGAGAAAATAGCAAATAGCTCTCCTAAGCAACAATTTATAATAACTTTGACTTTTTCCCAAAACCCAGAGGGAATATAGGACTTGATCCTGGGCCAAGTTTTTCAGGAGCTACGTGTGTTAATAAATCTTACTCACATAAGGATTCAATTGAAAAAGCATATCATTGATTATGATAAATAATTTGTCATAAGGACTTAATTAGTATGTAGTGATTTGAATGACAAATGTGTTATTACATTTCTTTTCTTATTTAATTGGTTAACACTAAGCATCTTAGGAAGGTGGCAGGGTTTCTGAAAATGAAATCATATGCAGCTCCATACGGGGCTGAGGCTTTCCTAGAGAACTAGACGCAGGCGTTGCTCTACAGGGATTTTCCACTTGTAGTGAGGAGGTGGCTGGCGAACTCCCCTGCTGTTTGTCACTTAGGGTACTGAGCTGTAAGTACTGCACACTGGGGAAATGGGAGTGTTGTCCACCAGTAGCAAGCATCTCATACTGCTTTTGCATTTAGGGGCAGTTGCCAGGATTCCTGCCAGGCAATGAAGACTTTTCCCACAGGAAAAGATTTAGAGGGGATGGAGGCAGAGGCATATATGGGAACTTTTTCCTGGCTCCATCTTCATCTTCTCTACTTAATTCTAAAAATGCTTGCAACACATGTTTGTTATTTGGTATCCAATGACCTTAAAGCTACTCAGCTATAGACACTTGCCTTCCACCCCCACTCAACGCACTCTCTCTTAAAACTATGTGAGCCTTTTATAAGTATCAGGTACTGAGGAGTTTACTATCTATGGGCATTTCCGTGTGAAGTGTTTATATATGGACTAGACATGCCTTCTGGATTTTTCTTGTGGTCTTTCTCATTTTGGTCAAGTGGCAATTCCATCCTTCCAGTTGCTCAGGCCCAAAACCTTGGTGTCATCTTCAACTGCTTGTTTGCTCTTACACCCTGTACCCAATCTGCAGGAAAATTCCCTTGGCTCTACCTTCAAAATATACCTGGAGCCTGAGCCCTTTCCACCACCATATCCCATGTCCAAGCCACCAGCATCCCTCCTCTGGACCACTGCAGAACCTGGCTGGTCTGCCTGCATCCACCCTTTCCCTCCTGGGGTCTGTCCTTAACACTGCAGCCACCATGACCCCCCCTGAAGCATCAGCCAGCTCCTATCCCTCCTCTGCTCAGAACCTTAGGTCTCACTGTCTCCCAATGCCTGATTACTCACTGGAGGTTCCTGTGGAGATTTCTAAACCATTCCCAGGCCTGGGCTCTACCCTGGAGATTTGGATTCACTTGGTTTGAAAGCTCTATAGGAAATTCTAAAGTGTAGCCATGGTTGAGTCCCGACAAAGCCCTGCAAACACTTACCACCTCGCCAGGCCTCCGGTCTCACACCCGCTGCTGTGCCGCACACTCACTCTGCTCAGTCTGGTCCGCCTGCCTCTGTGTACACCAAGCACGTTGCCATGCAACACAGATGCTCTGCGTTTCTTCCCCCTCTTCCTGAAATACCCTTTCCTGGTTCTCGCCTGACTAGCTCGGCCTCCTTCAGGTCTTTGCCCAACCTGGCCTCCAACCAGGTTACTTAAAGTCAAATCCCACACCCCTCTCCAAGGCCACCGCCCCAGCACCCTTTCCTGTTTCATTTTTCTCCATCACATTCAACACCATCTGCCTTATGATATACTTTACTTACTGTGTAAGCTCCATGAGGGCAGGAATTTTTTTCTGTTTTGTTTGGAGTTGTATTTTCCAGTGCTGAGAACAGAACCAGTCCCCGCAAATAATAAACATGTACCGAATGTTTGTTGCCCTTTTAGTCTGTCTTCTTTTGAAAAGTTTCTGTTCATGTCCTTTGTCCACTTTTTAATAGTGTTGTTTGATTTTTTTTCTTGCTGATCTTCCTGAGTTCTATATAGATTCTAGTTTATCAGCCCTTTATAGGATGTGTAGCATGAGAATATTTTCTCTAATTTTGTAGGTTGTCTGTTTGCTCTTGTGATAAGTTTCCTTTGCTGTGCAGAAGCTTTTTAATTTGATCAGATCCCATTTATTTATTTTTGTTGTTGCTGTCATTGCCTTTGGGGTCTTCATCAGAAATTATTTGACTTGGGTGGGGAAAGGCAATATCTGTAACCTAAACGTCTGTGCCCCCATAATACGCTGAAATTAAAAAAAAAAACCAAAAAACATTTATTGAAAGGCTGAATGAATCAATGCCCAGAAAGGAAGGAGCTGTAGGACTGGCCCCTGTGATGATAAACTCTGAAGCGAGAAGGGGGACAGTCACGTGCTGTCTCCAGTATGGTTGATTTCCGTGTAGCACATTTTCTACTTTGCCCACAGTTGGTGACATTCTTCTTCACCCCCTAAAAGAGCATGCGAAGAGTTTTGTCCTATTCGGTGATAAATACGCTGTCTAAATACATCTAAGTGCCCAGTTAGCATATATTTCCCACTCGTTTAAGGCATCCCGTTGGGTACTTACGCAGCGACGTCATGCTGAGCGCAGGGAAGCAGGACGCCCGCTGCCTGTCTCCTCGCGGCAGCTGCCAAGGGAGCAGTGCCAATTAGCGCATGTCAAGGGCCTGAAAGGAATCAGGCTGGGCCTGAAAGGTATGCGGCAGTAGGGCTGACACACGTTTAATAAGCTGTCTCTTACCTTTGGAGAGGGCGTTTGTGGAACCCAGTTCCGCGGAGAGGAATTCTGACTGCGTCGGTGGGTAAACAGCAGGATGCCGTTCGTTCCTTCACAGGGAGATGACCTCTGTGGAGGCCGTGCGGTCTGACAGGCCGATTAACTGCCAATTCTCCTGTCAGTACGTGCGAAGTTCCGGCAACTTCCATGGCAGTGTATCTTCTGAATTAGTTCCTGGGTATGAGGAGAAACTTGTGTCACCACCAGAGTTGCGGGCCTGTGGCTGAGACTGAGGGCTCAGGGCGCCCGCCCCCTGCGAGGGGAAGGCTGGGAGTGAGCGCGCGGCGGAGCGTGGCAGCGCTTTGGGAACTGTGCAAGGTGATGAGGACCACCCCAGAGGGCAGCTGGGTCCGTGTCAGTGACGCGCGGGGGCTCGTCTCTGCCCAGCAGCCCTCTCATCTCCGCCGGTGTCCCCCACTCCAAGCCCTCTTTGCTTTCCGTTGAGAGTGGCCAGCACACCGCACTCAGCAGGTCGATCCTCTCGGCATATTACGCTACAGTATTTTTCCATGTCTGTGTCATTGTCATCTCATCAACCTAATTTCTGGGCACGAACAATAAAACCGATGAAAAAGAAGCGACAATGCTACAATGAATAAAATGTGCAACGTTTGGGGGGTGGACATGCTTGAAGCTCTTACTCGAGGGGGGAGGGGGGCATGGGCAATATAAGTAACCTTAACACTTGTACCCCCATAATACGCTAAAATAAATAAATAAATTTAAAAAAAAAGAAGTGACAATGCAAAACGAGTCGCTAACATTTATTGAGTGCTTTCTGTGTGCCGACCATTGCTTTATTTTATTTTGTTTATTTTTATTTTTATTTCAGCATCTTACAGGGGTGCAAATGTTTAGGTTACATAGATTGCCTTTGCCCTACACGGGTCAGAGCTTCAAGCGTGTCCATCCCCCAGATGGACTGCACCCATTAAGTGTGTATATACCCATCCCGTCCTCCCCCCCATCTGCCAGACACCCGATGAAAGTTATTAGTATGTGTGCACTTAAGTGTTGGTCAGTTAATACCAATTTGATGGTGAGTACATGTGGTGCTTGTTTTCCCATTCTTGTGATACTTCACTTAGCAGAATGGGCTCTAGCTCTATCCAGGATAATGCAAGAGGTGCTAGATCACCAGTTTTTTGTGGCTGATGTATACATAGCACATTTTATTAATTCACTATGTATTGATGGGTTCTTGGGTTGTTTCCACATCTTTGCAGTTGTGAATTGTGCTGCTATAAACACTCTAGTGCAGATATCTTTTTTATAGAATGTTTTTTGTTCTTTTGGGTAGATGCCCAGTAATGGGATTGCTAGATCAAGTGGTAGAGCTACTTGTACCTCTTTGAGGTATCTCCATATTGCTTTCCACAGAGATTATACTAGTTTGCAGTTCCACCAGCAGTGTATGAGTATTCCTATCTCTCCACATCCACACCAACATTTATTGTTTTGGGGCTTTTTGATAAAAGCCATTCTCACTGGAGTTTAAGTGATACCTCATTGTGGTTTTGATTTGGATTTCCCTGATGATTAGAGATGTTGAGCATTCTTTCATATGTTTGTTGGCCATTAGTCTGTCTTCTTTTGAAAAGTTTCTGTTCATGTTCTTTGGCCACTTTTTAATGAGGTTGTTTGATTTTTCTCTTGCTGATTTGCCTGAGTTCAATAAGTGCATTCCGTGAACTAACCCGTGTAGTCCTCTTAACAACCTCTGATTTAGGGTACTGTGAAATCCACTTGACCTATGAGCAAATGGAAACACAGAGATATTTAGAAACTTGCCCAAGACCACACAGCTGGTAGATGGCCGAGCCAGGATTCATACATGTTGTTTCATTTAATCTAAACACCACCAAACTGAAGTAATTACTATTGCCCATTTTACATATGAGAAAATTGAAAGAAATGAATTACCCACAAGGTCATGTGGCTCATAAGTAGGAAATTAAGACTAGAATCCAAGTTTGGCCGGATTGTAGTCTTAGAATTAACACTTGGCTGTCCTTCTTGGGTAAAGCCCACTCCTTTTGATTTATTATTGTTAATAACATTCTAATTTTGGAATTACCGTAACTTTTGTTGGAAGTAGGCATTCAGCTATCACTTTGTATTAGGTAAAGAGCCTACAATTTTTAGCTTCATTAAAAAAAAATAGCCAGTGCATGAAAATCTGAGCAGCAACACGTTAGAGCTGCCAAAAGTGACTTCTGTCGGCCCTGGCGACTGTATTTCATGTGCTTCGTACAGTGCCAGGTTCTTTGCCTATATAACTGCAAAGAGGCAAGCCATCCCTGTGGGTAGGCATTAATAGACCCATTTTCAGATGGGAAAGTGGCCGGAGGTTATATAACATAGCCAAGGTGGGATCTGATCTCACCTCCCTGGCCCCCAAAGCCTGTGTTTTCGGCATAGTCACACAGCCCTCTCCCTACCAGTGATCAGGGTAAAGACCTCATGCTGATTGGCACCTAGACAACCTAGCCACACCAATTTTTTCTTATTTGTAATAGAAGAATTAAGAATGCTTGTTAATGCATTGGGAAACTTTTGAGTGTGAGATCAAGGTCCAAATCCCTATCTAAGCTTGTCCAAACCAATTTACTGCAGATGGCAGCCTGGTTCACTAGTCCCCATCAGCCATCTCAGAAAAGAATGCTACTGTACTATTGGCCACTAGGAAGACCCTTTAAGATTGAAGATATTCATCAGAAATCTAACATTTCCGTTGGAAAAACAATTCCAAGAGCACGTACTACACATAGCAGGTCTGGTAGCCCCTCGATACCTGTGCCAAAAAGTAGACACCAAAGCCACTTGGTACACATGCTCTTCTTTATGCTCACAGATGTGTTAAAATTATTTTATTCATTATGTTCAATGTTCACCTTCATTCACTTTCTTCACTTTCTGGCAACTTTCAGAAAGTATTTACTGACAGCTGGGTAGAATTAACTGAATGTATCCATAAAAATATTTCTGAGAATAAGAGCAGCATTATCATTTTGACAGCAGCCACAGAATTTATGTTCACATATTATTCACGTTTATTGTCTTATGATTATTTTTATTCTCATGGTAAAATTTTCCACTCAATTTGTGCCAAGTATTGTCTGTTTTTTAAAAATTTCTCTCTTGCCCTTCCATGTTTCTTTTTCCTTCCTGCCTTCCTCTCTCTACCTCTCCATTTCTTTTCCTCTCTCTACATCTCCTTTCTCTCTGTCTCTCTTTTTCTTTTGGTTTTATTAAATCACTACTTTTTTCATAATAATTACAGTGCTTGTCTAGAAAAGTTTTAGTTCTTTTCTCCTAGGCTAATGTATTCTTTAGAACCTCACAGTTTGGGGTCTGCTAATATATCCCATTTATAGTCTGAAAACATTATGTTTTACCATTCACTTGATTTCTAACATTAACTGTAAAGTGCTGCTGTCACCAGTATTTCTTAAATGGCACATAACCAGTGGAGATTACCTCTCCGTGTTACTGCTAAGGCAGATGCCATTTCGGTAAATGTCAGTCTAATGGAAGGGGGGAGATAATCACACTCAGTCCATCACATAGTACCTCCATTTCACCTACTCATAAGTGTCGCTTTAGGTGTCATAAAATATCCCATAACGTTGTCACAACTCACATTCGGAATCATGATAGCTAGTATTTAATATGTTCCTGAGAAATCATTATATAACTTTAGGCTTGCAAAATATGTGTCTCATTAGTACTCAGACTTTTTAATGGCAAGACAAGCATATCTGTTGACTGATTCATATAATGCACCAGCGTGAAGATTTACAATTATCGTAGGTCTGGGAATTTAATGCAGGTATTCCTATTCTCAATCTATTGTTTTCAAAAGCTTTTAAAAAGCTTTTAACAATAAGAACAGAAACTACATTAATTCCAACTTTCCCAGCCTTCAAGTAGATTAAAAAGTTAA
Organism: Mirza zaza; assembly: GCA_008750895.1. NCBI lineage: Eukaryota > Metazoa > Chordata > Mammalia > Primates > Cheirogaleidae > Mirza > Mirza zaza. The sequence continues at coordinate 4,290 of VSMD01001304.1, read as the reverse complement.
AAATCAGTAGTTTAATTATTAACCAGTCAAAGATGATTCATACCATTAAACAGAAACTTTCCCTAATGCAGAACTATTAATTTTGTGGTAAACAGAGAATAAAAAGTCTTTCTCTGAACATTTGAATTTGACAACCATGCTTCTACACACCAGAGTATAATCTTAAACAAACTATCAATTTCTCTGGAGACAAAAAATTTTAAAATAATGGGACTCTTTTTAAAAAAATGTTGTTGTTGCTGCTGCCTATTCTTATTGGTTAAATTATTTGCATGAGAATATGATTATTTTAGAATAGTAACGAGCTTGAGAACATGCTATGCCAAAATACGGCACCTTTGTATTTGAGAAAACAGCAGAAACGGAGACCACTCTCAACTTTTCCCTCATCTTTCTTCCCTGAGAAAAGACCCTCATTCGAGAGGTGCCCTCGCTACACCCAGTAGAAAGGAACTTCGTTATCTCTGAAGACACAGGGACACAGAAGGATCTGAACAAGCAGGTCTTGCTAAATCCCCCCAGCTTACCATTGCATCATACTCCCTTCGTCTCATCAAACTTCTCTGCAATTATCCACCTCTCCATCAAACCTAAGCATAAAAATATACATGTTTACCTGTTTCTTTGGGTCTTCATTTCTAACAGCTCTTGTGTCACTTAAAACATATTTAAAAATTTTGTATACTTTCCTTCTTGTTGATCTGTATTATGTTATAGGTGCTTCAGCCATGAGCCTAGCAATGGATGAGGAAGAGATATTTTTCACCTTCTGTAATATGTGAAATACAATCTATAGGTCATTGATTTGCACTGAGCTCCTGCACTAGGCTCAACAGATGGGAGGAAGATGGAGTCACTCATGCTACAGCCCCACAGCACCACGCTGGAACTAAGTCGCTTCTCTGACCTTCTGAGAAATCAGAAGAGAGAGCAATAATAGCCACATAACCCAACAGGCCAGTTTTAGCCAATGTAACAAGGAAGTCCCCTCTACTTTAGCCTTTACAAGGCACTCTGAAGCAACCACTCTGCTTTTTGTTCCCTGTTTCCACTTTCTTCAACCTTTTTCTATCCATAAATACTTCTCAAGTTGGGGAGTGGAGCTTTCTGAACCCCTTCTGGTTCTGAAGGCTGCCCATCTGGCAAATTGTTATTTGCTCAAATAAACGCTGTTAATTTTTTTTTTTTGTCTAAAGTTTTTCTTTTATCAAATAGTATTAATATGTATTTAAATATTGAGTATTTAAACAATTACTGGCTTTGGTCAAATACTACAGTAACTATGGGTTTTCTTTTTTAAAAATTTTCTAGGTCAATTTACATCTTAGTTATTTTCATAATAGGACATTAAAATAATTGGCTCTTAAAATTACATTTGCCTGCCCCTTCAGCTCTTTCTCTCCCAACATCTCTCCTGGATTCACTGGACATTGCTGTGACATTGAGTTTGCATTCTTTTGAGACCCTGCATATGACCTTTCACTACATAAACATTCCTTTCATTTCTTATTTAACTTTCTTAAGGTATATTAGTTTTGAGTAGGGAAATCAGATGCAGAACTAAATTTTATCTTGTGTAAAATACATGTGATGGCGCGATTCTTTAGAATTGCATTTAAAATTCTCCTTAGAGCAGCTCCAGGCAATGTATCCAGCATTGATTCCTATAATTCTATCTAAATAACCCATTCCAGTCTGGCCTTAAAGAACGTTCTCCCCGGCTAGGTGTGGTGGTGCCTTGTGCGTGTAATCTTAGTATTGTGGGAGGCTGAGGTGGGAGGATCACTTGAGCTCAGGAGTTTGAGACCAACCTGAACAAGAGTGAAACCCTGTCTCTACTAAAAATAGAAAAATTAGCCAGGCATGATGATGAGCACCTGTAGTCCCAGCTACCTGGGAGGCTGAGGCAGGAGGATCACTGGAGCCCAGGAATTTGAGGTTGCAGTGAGATAGGCTGATGCCACAGCACTCTAGCCCTGGCAATAGAGCAAGACTCTGTCTCAAAAAAAAAAAAGGAGAATGTTCTCCCCAATGTTTTCCATTAATCGTTAGTCTACTAATCCTAAAAGAACTAGCAAAAATCACACTTCAGTGAAGCCATCTTTGACCTCATTCATGTATTCACATCCTAAAGCAATATTTTCTGAATATCTACTAGTTCTGATTTAAACCTTCCTTAAAAGACCCTTTTGAAGCAGGGAAGGGATATTAATTCAATTTGTATTTGAAAGATTTCTGTGGTGATAATGTTGAGATCCTTGAGATCAATTGTGGGTGAGTAGGGGAGATGGAAGCAGGGAAACCAACTATAGGGCCTTCCTAGTGACCTAGTAGCAGAGGAGGGGAGGAATTTGAAGATATTAAAGAGGCACAATTTTTAGGACTTAATGATTGATTGAAATTAGACAGACAAATCATTTCAGACTCACAGAAGGACAACAATAAAAATATGCACAAGGTCCTATAGGAGAACAAAGAAGGATATTGGTGCTAAATGTCCAGAAAAGCCTTCCTAAGGACATATCTCAAGACAAGTCTTAAAGAAGGAGTATGTAAGGTGCAGTGGAATGGGAGGAAGGAGATTCCAGTCGGAGGGAGTGGCATAGTTAGTTAGCAGCCGAGAGGCTGGCAAGAACATGATGTAACCAGCAAATCTCAGGTATTTTGCTTTTACCAGACTGTAGTTGAAGATGGGTGGGGGTGGGGGCTCTACAGAGAGGAATCTGGAAAAGTAGGTGTGAAGGGTCCTGTGCCCCACCCCAACTCATTTCCACTTCATTCTGAAAGCTGCGGGGTCAGCTCGTGAAGGATTTTAGCAGGTGGAGTGATACAAAAGATGTGTAATTTAGAAAGAGCTTCCTGGCTGCAGTAAGGAGGAAGAGGCAGACTACCATGTTTTCCCGAAAATAAGACCTACCCACAAAATAAGCCCTAGCAGGATTTCTAAGCATTTGTGCAATATAAGCCCTACCCCGAAAATAAGACCTAGTGATGGGCGTGGCTACGCAGCGTATCTGCACAACCCATGCATTTCATCGCAGAGCGGTAAAGACGAGCAGCCCTTCTCATCTGCCTCATGAGAGCTCTGTTGCTCGACATGAGAGATTGGGGCCAATGGTTCTAAAGGAAATAGAGTCGCAAGAAATTCAGGATGGAATTCGGGGTTTGGAGAGTTATGATGATGTTCCAGAAGAAGACGACTTAACTATATTTGAATAAATGTAGCTTGTTGTACCATACTTAAAAAAAATAACACATCCCCTGAAAATAAGCCCTAGGGTGTCTTGTTGAGGTAAAATAAATATAAGACCCTGTCATATTTTCGGGGAAACACGATAGTTAGGGCATTATACGAGTAATCAGGAAGAAACGATGAAGACGTAAACTGAGAAGTAGTAGTGGCGATGAAGAGGGGGTTATGCGAGAGATGTTAAGATACTGGGATGGACAAGATTGGTGCCTGGTTAGATGAAGGAACGCAGAAGAGAGCACCAAGGCTGACTTTACAGCATGGGGGGTGCAGTAAACGGTGATGCACTCCTCCAAGATGGGGAATGTATTTGAGGGAGAAGAAAGTGAGTTTCATTTTGGACACGTAGAGTTGGAGCAGCCTATAAGGCATCAAAGAGGAAACATCAGTACAAAGATGAATGAAGATGCCTGGAGCTCAGAAGAAACAGCTGAATCAGAGATTTAGATTTCCATCATCAGCATTTAGTTAGGCATCCAAGCTATGGGCGTGGGTGAAATAAATCAGCAAGAGAAGAGAAGGGGATGGAACAGTGGGAAACAGTAATGTTTAAGCAGTTGGAAGAGCAGGAACCATAAAACAAGGGGCCGAAGAGGTGAGGGCAAAACCAGAGGAGGAGGATGGGATCACTGAAGCCAAATGAGGAGGACACAGTGTCCAGCAGAGCCGAATACTTCAGGGAGATCAAGGATGACAGAGCCTGGAAACGTTCACTAGACTTAGGAACAAGTGACCTTGGCACAAGTAGTTAAGTGGAGGAGGGAGACAGATGGCAGTGGGTTGAGGAATGCATGAGAAATGAGAAGGTGCAAGCATCTCTTTCAAGAAGCTGAGATGGGAAGAATGGAAAACAAAAGATAGAGCCTCAACTATGCAGAAGGAAGCAGAACGTAGAGAGGGCTGTGACGTTCAGGAGGTTTGGGCGTATAGAAATGCGAGGGGGGAGAAGCTGGTAGAGGAGAGAATGAAGGTCTAGCTATGAAAGGGCAGAGGATTGCAGCACTGGCATGACGCGGCAGGAGGGGTGGATGGCAGGGAGG